>CANYLF011915049.1:0-16339 GCA_948193215.1 Bocquillonia castaneifolia
TGTATCACATTCAATGAGCTATAACTTGAGTTAGAACACTCAGAATTGAGTGATTCAAAAACCTAAATTCAAGAGAAAATCAAGATCTACAACTTTCATGAAGAAATATTGGCCATTTAACTACTATAAATACTTGCAAAGTGAGTCACAAATCAGAAGTTATGTGATATGCAGTCTTAGTCAAAATCTAAAATTTAAAAGCTTGCGTGTAATTAATCAAAATAAGTTCTAATCTTTTTAAGGCTTTTAGGCAGCTGTAATTAGATCTTGAGATGTATAAATATATCAAAATTAAAACTGGAAAATGGTTGTTCTTCTCTATCTAAAAAAAAATTGATGAAAATTTTATGAAATTTTTCATCATTCAAACTATTGAAGTATGGATTAAAGATTGAAGACCTAAAACTAAAACACATAAATTGAAGAATGAAGACTTAAAATTAAAAAGATATATAAATTTTTATTTTTTACCATAAATTCATTGGTAATCAAGTAATATAGTTTAATTTAAAAAGTAAAAAAATTAATTTGATAACATAATTATATCGATAACAAACATCACATACAACGCACGTGAGGAAAAAAATTAGTTAATAATAAAATAAAATGTAGCAACTAATTATTTTTAGAAAATAAAATAAAATTATTCACATGCGAACTCTAGTAGGGTCTTTCAGGAGTTCTTTATATAGATGTATATAGATTCATGCAAACAAGCATATAAATTAATGGGCTTAGGCCTACATAAACAGACAGCCCAATTAAGCAAATAAAAGGGCACATCAGACTTTTCATAATTATTAAAACAGCAACGTAAACATTGTGGCGGGAAAATCCAGTTCATTAAAAGACTATTTTTTCCCTCTCTTTTTTACAACTCCACCCAAACATGGAATCCGATTCAGACTCCGATGGTTCTCACATCTCCGCCACGCCACCAAGAACCTCACCACCAACGCCTCCGCTGCCACAATCGGCGGCACGATCGTTTCTACTATCATCTCATAAATCCAGAAACAGAGTTATTAAATCCAAGTCCGGTGCCAAAAAGCCACCTAAAAAACCCCAGCCGGACCCAGAACCAGAACCAGAACAGTACATCTCACCCCTGTCGAGTCTCCCGTTCCAAATCCGACGCCGTTTTACACAACAAGACGCGACTTCAGTCTCTATCGAAACCCTACCTGCCGGTTACTTCTCAAAATCAGCTTCGTTCTCAAAAATCAAGAAATCGTTTCTCAATTTTGAGCCAATCGAAGAAGAAAACGGTCCAGACCGTCCGATTTCATCAAGGTCAGAATCTCAAACACAGAAGAACAAGAACAAGCGTGATTATCTCAATTTGATAGGGTCTAATCCACCTCCTCCAGTTGTAAAGTTACGCAAAATATCCAATGGCAGTGAAGGTAATTTTGTTAAACTCAACACAAATCGGTTTCGTTTCAAGAAAAAGAACGCTTCTTTCAATAAGAAATCTTATAGAAGAAGAAGATACAAGAAAAAGAAAGATGAAAAGGAAGAGAGTGATCATGACGGTTTTGCCCCTGAAATCATGATGGAGAAGAAGAAGAAGGGGGTGAAGGATAGGAAGGGTAATTTGGAAATTGAGGAGGCTATTATGGTTGCTAGAAATGAAGCGTGTGATGAGAATTTGGTGAAGTTATTGAATGTGATGTACGGTTATGATTCGTTTAGAGATGGACAGTTGGATGCTATTAAAATGGTTCTAAATGGGAAGTCAACTATGTTGGTATTGCCTACTGGTGCTGGTAAATCTCTGTGTTATCAAATACCGGCTGTTGTTTTGGATGGGCTTACTTTGGTTGTCAGCCCTTTAGTGGCTTTGATGATTGATCAGTTCAAACAGTTACCTACTGTGATTCACGGTGGCCTTTTGTGTAGTTACCAGGTTAATTATGCTTTGTTCTCTTTATTGTTTGGTGCAAGTAAATTTCCTTTTCATTTAAGTGTAACTTTTGTGTGTTGTTTGATGTGATCTTCTGTAGTCTCCCCAAGAGTCTGCTGAGACACTCAGGTTAGTCCAAGGAGGAGAAATTAAGGTTAGTTTTTTTTGTTCTTTTTCTAATATTTTTTTTAAGAATCATTAGTTGTTTTTAGATGCCAATTGTTCGAAGCATCACCAGCCAGAGCCCACTTAATTAAGAAAAGGGGAAAAAGGAAAATCAAATATATTTTAATTTTTTTTCTTTTTTGAAACTTATGATAATTGAATTTGGTTTGCTGTTATTTGCTTTTCTAGCATTGGCTAATGTTTCTGGTGTGCGTGAGTATGCCTGTGTGTGGTATATGTATATCAGGTGCTTTTTGTTTCACCAGAGAGGTTCTTAAATGCTGAATTCTTGTCATTTCTTTCTGCTGTTTCTATATCGCTTCTTGTTGTTGATGAAGCTCATTGTATTTCTGAGTGGTGAGTGTCTTTTTTACGCTTTATATATTTTTTTATTTCCTTAATTTAGCTAGCTCTTTTCATTTGTCTGTTTGCTTTGAAACTTGTTCATGTGGTAGAAAAACGTCAACAGGTCACATAATTTCCGGCCCTCTTACATGAGGCTCAGGGCATCTTTACTTCGTTCTAGTCTCAAAGTTGGATGCATTCTTGCAATGACCGCAACTGCCACTGCCACAACTTTAAAAGTTATCATGTCTGCTTTAGACATTCCTTCATCTAATCTTGTTCAAAATTCCCAGTTGAGGGATAACCTACAATTGTCAGTATCTTTGAGTGGAAATAGGTAAGTTTCCTGTGGTTATTTATAATGCTTAACTTTTCTTGTTAAATGAGATTTGAGTAAGTCCATCATGTTTTCTAATGAACGCCTTGAATTCAGCAGAATGAAAGATTTGCTAATGTTGCTGAAGTCTTCTCCTTTTAAGGAAGTCCAAAGCATCATTGTATATTGCAAATTTCAGGTAATATATCTCATGTTTTAAATGATTATTTCTTAGTTCATTTCTAATACTTTGTTAAAATAATTTTGTAATTGTTGATGGCACTGCAGTCCATTAGATCATCTCACTATTGATCATAAAAAGGTTGTCACCGTGGATAACTACAAATCTCTTAATGGCAAAAAGTCATTAATTTGACCGAGGTTTTTGGACATGTTATCAACTCCACTTGATGAAAAGAATTGTTTCACTTGAAATGCTTTTGTTTTGATACTACCATTGACTTTGATAATATTTTTTACTTGCGCTCACTTATAGCTACTTTATAAATAGGTTATCATAATACATTTCAATGAATTGTCCAATGTTATAAATTTGATCAGGTGTGCCTGTCTACAGAATAGTTATACAAATTTTCATTAGCAACTGGCAAAGCTTAATGCTGCTCATTCACTTTCTGCAGTTTGAAACTGATATAATAAGCAGATGCTTATGTGATAACAATATCTCTGCAAAGGTTAGTACTCTGATCATTAATTGGGAATTTCATAATTGCTTCATGTAATTTGTTGCCACACAAGAACTGATGATTGGACTGTTTTTTTTAACACATTTAGAGCTACCACAGTGCCATCCCTTCTAAGGATCGCAATCGTATACAGGAATTATTCTGCTTGAACAAGATAAGAGTGGTGAGAAGACTTCCCCATCCCTATACATGTGCGTGGTAAACTATTTAAATTACAGCAGACCTAGTATATGTGTTTTTTACCTTTTGACTTGAATTTGTGAATAAAAGGTCGTTGCAACTGTGGCATTTGGCATGGGACTTGACAAGAGGGATGTTGGAGCTGTAAGCACAAAAACTGCACTCATTTGTGTCGTTTCTCAGCATTCATGTTACCAATTCCCAAACATTGATAAAAAAAAGTTACACATTGGGTGCTTTTGGAGGAACATCTATGCAATCGACATATGCTTGCATTTTATTTGATGCCATCATAGAGAACTATATTCTGGAGCTGATTGACTGTCTGTTTCAGGTCATTCATTATAGTCTTCCAGAAAGCTTGGAAGAATATGTTCAGGTCAAAATTTACTTTTTAATACTATTTGCTAGAAGTGATGTTCTGTGCATCAGATTTCGCTGAATAAATACTTGGCTTTCTCAGGAAATTGGGCGCGCTGGTCGGGATGGAAGTTTGTCTTACTGCCAACTGTTTTTTGATGATACCACTTATTTCAAGCTTCGAAGTCTTATGCACAGGTGTGAATATTATCATCCGCATACAGGTTTCAATGACCTAAACATCTGAAGCTGATTAATGAAATTGTATTCTCAGTGATGGGGTAGATGAACATGCTGTAAGCAAGTTCCTAGCTGAAGTGTTTGCCAACTGCACATGTGGGAAAATTTGTTCAGGAATCAAAGAATCTGCATCTCGCACATTTGATATGAAAGAAGAGGTATTTGTGATATTGCTGCATGTGTTTAAGAAATTTGGAGTTTTTTATACTTGATGAACAGATGATCATGATATTGATGCCCAATGATTGAACAGATATACAAGTTGCTCTTTTTGAATTTATCTGGCAATTTTTAATGTGTTCATTAGCTAAAGGGCCATGGGTCTTTCATTCTGGCAGGTGATGCTTACACTTTTAACACAATTGGAGTTGGGTGAAGTGCGATACTTGCGTCTATTGCCGGAGCAAAATGTAACTTGCACTTTAAATTTCTACAAGGTTGGTTGGGGGTCTAATTTCAAATACTATTTATGTTGGATTTATCTGCACTTCCTTGAAATTGAATGAATAGTGGCCCAATAGGTTTCACTAAATCTGCTATGAATTACTTTTAAGAGTACGATCCTCATAGTGTTTGTTAATTTAGGTATTAGTGACAAGATATTTTAGTCTCATGCATTAATTTCTTCCAAATTTTTTGAAGTCAGTTGTGGTTTTCAACAAAATTTTTGAAATTCATCAGTTTTTATCATTTATAGCAGTCTTCTACTTACGCTTGAGACATGTAAATGCAGACTGCCCCGGTGCTGCTGGCTGACAAGGATATCGTCATTTCAGCAATACTAAAAAAGTGTGTGCCTATGATTCCTGACTGTAGTAGTGGTTATGATTTCTGACTTTAATAGTAATCTTACACCATTTCGAGGGTGCAAAAGTCTGGAGAAGTGAATTTTGCTTGATCATGTTTCAGGTCTGAAACAAGGCAAGGGCAATATGTGTTTGACATTCCCACAATTGCAAATAGTATTGGGGTTACGACTATTGAAATATCAGATCACTTGCAGAATCTAAAGGTTTGAATTCTAAAAGTAAACCATGTTCCCATTTCCTCTTAATTATTCAAGGCTATTGTTAGTGCAGTGCTAGAAATTGATAGTCACTACATTAATAGAACATAAGAGAGCCTTGAACACCTTAGAGAAGAACAAGGTAAGATTGCTGATGTTGGTATTGCAATAGCAGAGAGATCAGGTTTTCTAGTTAAATTTGCTTTGGAAAAATGACCTTTTGATGGAACTGACACCATATGAATGATAACTGATGATGGAGCCTTGAAAAAGACCATAATCTTGTCTTTTGTATTAGAATGGCATTTTAGTTACTTGCAATTTGATTTTGAGAATTTGCAATGTTGCTATTTCAACTGGATGAAGAATTCGCATTTCCAATTCCCATAACTCTCAACTTCTCTTAGGTTTGCTATATGGAGAAGTTGGAGCTGACTTTGTTAAATAAAATTCATAATATGCCATCTCAATTTTACAGACAAGAATGTTATTATTTGCGTAGCCTGGTAGTTGCAAAACTCTCATTCTTACTTGCTCCTGGAATTATTTTAGTTGAAGGGAGAAATAACATACGAGGTTAAGGATCCAGCATATTGTTATTCAATCGTGGAAGTTCCTGGGGATTTTTGCTCTCTCTCGGCCCATCTTACAAGATGGTTATCTGACATTGAACAGTTTAAGGTGATTGGCTTTTATGGTTCTGGTTTTGAAACAGGTTTCTCAATCACAATATGAATTTTAGTGCAAGTTGGCTATGAATTTTGAACTTGTTGTTGCTACCAGATCGACAGATCCAGAGTTGATCCCTTGTGGATCATCGTCGTATATAGCTGTTAGAGTTTATTATTCTCTAAAGCTGCTGAACCAATGGACTGGTCTGTCCTGGGTACTTGTGTTATTCTGTTTCTTCTCAATCTATAAATGACATGTAGTTCAACTCTGAAATCAGGTCAAAAGGTTAGATGCAATGTTTAATGCTGCAGTATTTGCTGTGAATGAGTGTGATAAGATGCAAGGTTGCAGTGGTTCCCAGCACACACCTTGCCTGCAAAGAAAGATCCTGGATTACTTTGTGGAAGATGGTAGATGTGAAATCTCAAATAAGATGCGTCAAAGCAGGTTGGCTAAGATCTGTCTTGCCTTCAATTGGATCAACTGAGAGCAAAACAAAAATAAATGGCAGAGTTTTTACGCATTTAATTTAAAATGAATTTATTAGCTGTGAATATCCATGTTTGCATCTTTTTTATATTAGTAATAGTATCTCATGTCATTTCTTTGCTAATAAAAGTAACGTTTGCTTTTGCAGCCCATTTTTACGAGCAGACATAAAGGTATGGATTTGCTCTGGTTTATTTGTGTTACTATCTGAGGCAACTAATAGTTAATTATGCTACAATGACCTTTTTGGAACACAGGTTTTTCTGCAGAGCAACTCACAGGCTAAATATACCCCTCGAGCCATTGCGAGAATAATGCATGGCATTCCTAGCCCAGCCTATCCATCTACAACTTGGTCGAAAACTCATTTCTGGTATTTTAAAAATATATCTACCTTTTATTTTCATTCCAATAATTTGGTAAACTACTTATTCCTCCTAGGTTGGATACATTCCTCTAGGCAAAGTATACAGGAGAAAAACTGGTTACTATATGTATATACAATATCATGATCCTTTTGATATGTTTGTATTGATAGAATTTTGAGCTGAAAGAAACTTGCACGTGGCAATGTTGTGGTGAATTGTTTGCTATTTCTGACTGCAGGGGAAGGTATACTAACATAGACTTCCAAGTGGTTATGGGAGCAGCAAAGGCTGAATTAATGAATTTAGCTGGGAAAGATGTAATCTGAATTGACACTGTTATTAGTCGATCAGAAACCTTGCTCATGCTGAGCTGATATCTCTTATTTAATGAGATGCGAACTTTAGTTATTTCATTGCAGAGATTTATTGGTTTGGAATTATACCACAATTTGCGAAGGGAGAATAAATCAAGTTACCACTATGCATACTATAAGTTGCAGGCGAGGCGAGGCGAGGAGAGTGAGTTCTCTTCTTATGTCTTGTTTTTGGGAGGTTAAGCCGAGAGGCTTAGATATTTGTTTCAAATCATGCTGAATTAGCTTATACAGACAAATTTTCGCATTAAATTTTTATTTTAAACGATGATTACTTGAAGGAATTTTAATGAAGTTTGCTCTGTTCTAATTGCAGGGGAAGAAAGTATTTATAGAACCTCCAAAGACCAACTGGAATGAGCGAATTTTCGTAGGGGTATAGACGTATCTATTATTTACATGGAATTGTTTTGGATAGAAAACGTCAATATCAAAATTGCAATTGAAGGTTTCTTAGTAGGATTAGTTATATAAATGTATATTATTTTCCTGGTAGTACAATATACGTTTCGTCCTCTAATCGATGACCAACATCAAATTGCAGCGACACTAACTTTGGAAAATTGGCTTTGTAGATCAATTAACGTCTCATTTATTTTGTTGCCGCATATTAAATAAAAATTTAATTAAAATGAGGTCAAGTACTTACAGAGAGTCTAAATCAAGCTATGGAAGTGGTGTGTACGCAAGGGGATGTTGTGGCTTTTGAAGGTGCATAATAAATTTCCTAAATTAGAACAGAAGAAAGGTAAAAAGCAAAACTAGAAACGTGCCTTGGCAATCCTATCTCTCTTTCTATAGTTAAAATGCAATGCCAAATAGAATGGAAGAGGCCTGGTCAAACATCAAAAGGTTGCTCTCTTTACAAGCAAGTCTCTGTGCTGCCCAACATCCAAAAAAGGATGAAATGCATTTTTTTGCCTTTTCTTTTCTTTTATTACCTCAATTTGTATGATTTAGGTCCGTATAAAATGCATCTTTTTGGAAACGGTTTAAACTTTGTATGAAAGCAATTACAAGTATGTGATATGATCTGGAAGTGATTGCCATTTTTGGTAATTAAAATCTCCAATTTATTTCATCTGTGATTATTAACATTCATTTTTGATTGAATAACTAGTAATAGCATATTGGACTAACAGATTGCATTGCACTGTTTTTCTTTTTTTGAGGGAATTTGCTGTGCACTGTTTGGAGAATTGAGTTGATGTGTTTTGACTTTTAAATGATTGACAAATTCTTACCTTAAGTTTCGTTTGGTTTGTGGTATAAACAGGAAGTAATAGTCAAATTTGCTACAGTGGTACTCACAACTATAGAGTTGGGTGGGTATTCTTACAAATTTTTCAAAATAACCTGGCAATATAGGAAAAAAAATGAATAATTGAATGTCCAAAATTTACAATTTGATTAATGTTTTCAACATCCAATTTATTGTATATTACTTTTTAATTTTAATTTTTAAAAGGGCAACCAAAAAACTCTAAAAGCCAACAAATCTAGAAGATGCCTTTGTCTAAAAAAACGTGAAAATACCATAAAAAGAAGGTTCTTGTAGCAAGTAGCAAGAAAGCAAGCAGTGGCATAAAAAGGGAAAATCTGTCCAAACAGTGCCTTAGAGGTATATTCGAGAATCGCGACATCAACTGAGGCATATTCAGTTAAGAAAGAAGAGGGAAAAAAAATCGAGAAAGAGAGTAGCAAAGACCGTTAGTTACAATAACATAACAAACACAGAAAATAAATAAAAGAAAAGATCAAAACGACGAACAACAATTTTTTTTTTTCAAAAAAAACGTCGTCGTCATCATCATCATCATCAAATCAAACATATTATGATCAATCTAAATCTTCACATAAACAACAACCCACTTCTTTTTTTCACCTCTTTTCTCGATTTCCTTCTTCTTCTTCTTTGTATAATCAACCAAACCACTTAGCTCTCATAAATTTCAAGAAACTTAATTAAAAAAAAAGATCTTTTTTTTTCTTTCTTTTATTAATTCTTGCATTCTTTTAATTTCTTTATACAAAAGAAAAGAATATATAGTTACACATATACTCGTTGTTTTCTTTAATTCTTGGATTTCTTTATACAACCAAAAGAAAAGAATACAAGAGAATTGTCTTGATTCTTTATTATTTTATTTTTTTTTTGTTAGTGTTGGATGTTAGAGAGTGATGGAGGGTGTTGCTGAATCTGGATCATCATCTATGACTGTGAATAACGACTCGGTTTCTTCTTCGTCTATATGGGCCAATTATCCTCTCATTGCTGCTCTCGTTGCCTTTTCTCTTGCCCAATTTATCAAACTCTTCACTTTTTGGTAATTTTCTTCATTCATATGAAAGTGTAGGCTGTTTTGGGATCTGGGTTTTGTTTTTCTTAATTGTTTGTCAATGTAACTAGCTAGCTGGTTTTTTTTTTTTTTTTTTATTTCTTTCTGGTTTTCATAATTAGTTGGATCTTATCAATTAATTAGTTCTTGAACCATTCTTGAATTTTATTCAAAAGGAAGCCTTAATTGTCATGTTCTTGTTATGAATTTGTTATTTCCAGCGTAACATTTCAATTCATATGTCTTTCAAGAATGGTAAACTTGGAGGTCTTAATATAGGTTCAATCAAATTACATAGGGATGAAGTGGAACAACCAATTTAGTATTCATGATGATTTGCTATTCTTGGATTTATGTTGGCTTTGGGGTGTCTTAGACTGCTAGATTGAATATGAAATTATGAGTTAACATTGACTCAAATTCTCTAGTCTTCAATAATGATGTCAATTTCTTCTTTTATGAACTAATTTGCTACATAGAATCCAGTCAATTAAGGGAACCATTCTTGAGAACTAAACAATTTTTTGAATGCCAAGAAATGTGTTTATTGATGACTGAGGTATAGATGTGGAGTTCTATTTTAACCATCTGCATGTTGATTTGTTTCTTCTATGATATTGGTGGAAAACATCCTAATAATTTGTTAGTTTAATTTCCATTGAGAGTCTTACTTTTGCTGGATCTGCAGGTACCATGAAAGAAGATGGGATTTCAAGAAACTTGTTGGATCAGGTGGAATGCCATCTTCACATTCTGCCACTGTTACTGCACTTGCCATTGCCATTGGGTTCCAGGAAGGCTTTGGAGGATCATTGTTTGCAACTGCATTGATCTTAGCATGTGTTGTGAGAATCTTTTTCATCCTCTATATTTGCTCTCTAGCTATTTGTACACTTCTCCATTGATGTAACACTGTGTATAGTGTAAAGCTATCTTTTAATGTATGGACTTTTCCTTTTGGCAGGTGATGTACGATGCGACTGGTGTAAGATTACAGGCTGGACGCCAAGCAGAGGTTTGATGCTTCACCTACTCTTTTTCTTGTGTTCTCTGTCCTTTTTCCGCAACTTTTCTCCTTTGTTTCTCTCTACCTTAAGTCTCAATCAAAATGCCATAGGTGATTTTGTCATTTCACTGTATGCCACTTGTTAAATCTTATGTGATAGGAATATGCATTGGCTTTTTATTTCCTGACTTGATTAATATTCTAAACTGACATTTTATAGGTCTTGAATCAAATTGTTTATGAACTTCCTGCTGAGCATCCTCTGGCTGAAAGCAGACCATTGCGAGAACTTCTCGGTCACACTCCTCCTCAGGTGTGCATAGCTTGGTATAGTGTTGCTATTCTTGTCTAACAGGAATCACCTCTTGAATGATGGCAATCTGAATTGGTATTTGTTATAGGTTATTGCTGGTGGTTTGCTCGGAGTTGCTACAACCACTGTTGGTCATTTTATCATCAGAACAGCAAGCAATCAAAGTTGATCATGCATAAGGAATTCACGTCTTACATAGCATCTGATAGCTA
Organism: Bocquillonia castaneifolia; assembly: GCA_948193215.1. Taxonomy (NCBI): domain Eukaryota; kingdom Viridiplantae; phylum Streptophyta; class Magnoliopsida; order Malpighiales; family Euphorbiaceae; genus Bocquillonia; species Bocquillonia castaneifolia. Next base: position 10,999 of record CANYLF011915049.1, read on the forward strand.
AAATTCTGATCATACAAATTGCAACATGCAGACCTGTGACCATAAGGAGGTCCTACAAGTTTGATGCTGTCTCTGAGTTAGCACATTCTTCCATGAAACTTACATATGTTCTTTCTAATGATAACATTTTAGAGATGTAGTTTGATTGGTTGTAGTATATGCTGTGACTGTCACGTTTATAGCATATACTAAACTTCACCAGTATAATACAATTCTTGCAAATTGCAATGGAAGTTGCAGTTTACCCCTAGCGAACATTACATCGGTTCTTTACATAATATTTTAAGGTGTATGCAATTTAAGTGTGTAAATCATAGTTCTCTTCTCATCACATGTTTGATAAATTCATAGTATCAGTATGCCACAACAAAGCGCCATGGTCAGAAAGAAATGTGCTATACCCTTGGTCTTGGAGGAGAAATATAGCCTTGGTCTTGGAGGAGAAATTCATCCAATATGAAAGAATAAGAAGACAATGCGTCCTTTTTTTTTTTTTATGAATAATGCATTACCGTACATTCCATGAATAAAAAAGAAAAATTCTGTACTGATATCAGGATGATTTGGGCCAAATAGTTCTAGGCCATAAATATTTTTTGCTGACAACCTGCTATACTGTTATTCAATGGTTGCAAATAATTTTCTATACCGATGTCAATTTGCTAGAATCTGTAGCATCCATAAAATTCTCCTATAGAGAACACTGCTTCAATTTCATAAGCAGAACACCAACTAGCGTTTCCTAAAAATGGTTTTTAAAATTTTGGTATTTGCCCCCTAATATAGCAGAAAAAACCCTCGTCATCTCTGAAACAGGATCATTGTCAACACCCGACTTCACTCGCCAGGCAATGTGTCCATCAGGCCTGACCAAAATTGCTCCTCTGTCAGTCATCTGACATATACTCCACCATGATGGCAGATTTGATGATTTCTTAACTTCCATAACGTCTATGTAGTTCTTCCAAGGTGCCAATGCCTTCTCACTAGATGCTTCAAATTTATCAACAGAGTCAGCAGGCCACAATATACAAACTTTAGCAGAAGCTTTGAATTCCTCAGCCACTTCGAATACAGCACAGGCAAGTTGGTAGGACTCCTCATGCGGTGCTACAATGAGAAGGAACTCAATTTTGTCCCCAGACAAGAGATCAAGTGTAGAAATAGTCACCTGGCAAGAACTCACAGCATGCTTAATATTGTAAAAAAGAAAAATGTGATGTTTTTCCATAAAAATTTTATCTACATCCACTTGTTGACCTGCTAGCTGAAACTATGCATTCTAAAAAGATAATTTCAGGTTATGCATTTGTTCAGAAAACACATCAGAACAGCAAGTTCTTGAGTACGAGAACACTTTCATACATTCATGCATGGGAAGAAAGGATGCAAGAACTTTATGATAAGAAAATTGTGACGTGAAGGTTATCTTCTAACTCAACAACTATAAGAAAAACAACTAAGGAAAAACATTTGTATACCTCACTTAATAGATTCGATAATACCAGCACATCCACATGAGGCAGCCTTGACCCTGGATCAGCAGAGGGAATATAATCCCTTCTACGACCAGTGGGTGGTTCCGGAACACCTTCCTTGCTATCGTTATCGGGAACAAGTGTTCCCGCAAGGTACCTAAAATAAAGGAATAATCCATGAAATTCCTTTTAATAGCCAAAGCCAACTGACCTTTTTTCTTTTCCAGAAATTAGATAAAAAGAACACAATGAAGACCCTTGGCGTGTGATACCTGAAACCAAGATCCTCAGCGGGAAATTGGAGCTGAAGACTCTTTCCTTCTTCAAAGATACGCCTTACTTTATCAAGCCTTGAAGACCCGAGTGGGTTTTTTTCATTTAGAAGAGATTCTGAGAGCTGTGCACGACCTATAGCAAAAACTCCATCCAACATTGCCTTCTGGACTCCGGATGGTAAAATGGAACCAATCCCATCAGTAATAATTTGATGAACTGAGAAAACAGAAGGTGAAAAAGTACTGTAAGGAGCCTAGTTTCAGTTCACCGAAGAGAGAAACAGAGGGAAGGAAGGATGATGGGTGGTGGGGTGACCTTAAAGTGGAAAGAAACCATGACAATCATTCAGAAGACTAAAAATTATATCCACTAACTATCATGGAAAGGATGGCAAAAATGAAAATTACTGATAAATCATAAGCAAAAGAATAGTATACCTGAGTTTGCGACAGATGGATCAAGACCTAATGCAGCAGGCACTGACATTGCTGCTCTGAAGTTTTGGATGCTAAGAGCTGTATTATACATTGCAATCTAAAAAGGCATGCTAAGGTCAAGGATCCTCATTACACCAAAATAAATTTACATGGAGTGAAGGTCCAAAGAGAAGCAATACCGGCCAACGTTCCATTTCATAAGTACGAATTATTGAAGATGGTGCAATTCCTTTCATGAAAGAAGCTATTTTCCAGGCAAGATTATGAACATCCTGTATGCCAGTATTCATTCCTGCAATAAAAAACACAACTTAAATTTATAAAGTAATTCTACTGGATGCATGAATACCAAAAATATAGCTCATAGAGCAACTCCCAATCTCCCTAGGCAAGACATGCACCACAAAAGTTATTCCAAATGAATCTTCCTTACTGTTGCAAGAATCAGGGAAAAGAAGAAACGGAAAATATATTGCAAGGTCATGGGGTGACCTCTATGGAAAGTTGGTAAGCTAAGATTATAGACTAAAACTTGCCAAAGCAGAAGCCTTTAAAACAAACTCCAAAATTTTTACAGTTTCCAATTGCATGTAATAGAGTAACTCACCAAAACCACCAGCTGGAGGAAATCGATGAGCAGCATCACCAGCAAGTACAATTCGACCGTTACAGCTCACAAACTTTTCAGCAACTTCAGCATGCATCACCCATGGCTTCACTTCAATGACATTGATGTCTGAAAGCTCTTGACCAGCTAATTTGAGAATTAAATTCTTGCATATCTATAAGAAGTTAAGCCCTTCAAGGAAATCATTATTTGTATGGAGAAGGTATTCTTGCTCACATACCAAACCTTATCATTGCTTATTCCAAGTTCCAGCCATCTTTTTTAGCATATAAAGCATAATACAGCTAAGATGTTCTCATTTTAAACCTAGATTCCTTCCGCTTAATATCAATGGAAATGATATGAGAGGTTAATGTATATTATCTTATCCAGAAAGCTATGTATAATGAAGGAAAAATACCTCTGTACTGAAATCATTGACCTCGTGCTGAGGGGGATAGAAGGGCACCTAGAAGATAACAGGCAATTGACAGTACTTGGTTACATTAATTCTCAGGGAACATTAGAAAAGTACAAGGTGAACATAAAAATGAAGTCTGAACTTCTATACCTGCAATATGAATTCTCCTTCCTTGAGATCATGTGCAACAAGAACCCCGATAGCTTCAGTATTGAAAATAAAGAACAGCATTCCTGGTCTCTCATTGAGCAAGTACTGTCCAAGTTCTTGGCTGAAAAAATGAATGCTAACAAGCTTCTGCAGGTCCTTTTCACCTCTTAGCTCTATGCCTGCAAGCTTCCTCACGGTACTCCCAGCACCATCAGTACCAACAAGAATATTGCAGCGGATATATCTCTCTTCATACTTCCCTTCTACAATATGAGAAGCAGTTGCTGTAACGGAGTGATCATTGGCACTTATTGATGTACACTCGTGCCCCATTAATAACTCTCTTCCTCTGAGGAGCCAATCGTCACAACCTTGAGGGCTTTCAGATCCATAAATGCAGAAATTTAGATCTTCTAGCTTCTTAAGCAACAACCTAGTTAGTTTATACTGAGAAAAGTGTGCAACAGATACTGGGCTGACAACTTTTTCAAAATCTGGCCATTGAAGGCAGCAATGAATCATTCTTAGCATACTAAAAAAACAAGCCAAGAAATTGAAAGAAGATTTGCTATATTAAGGATTCTTGTCCTATAAATTGAGGACACTCCAACTACTATCTCATGTGTTCTGCGATCTAGATCGCACAGGGTAATATTTTTTATCTTGTGGAGATCAAACAAACCTTGAGGTTGCATGTGGTCCACTGAGCCAATAATTTGACCAGTTAGTGAAGTACAATATATGAACTTCCTCCATAACTCCACAGGTGGTTGTGACCTTTGAATCTCCTCAGCGAGACCATCCAAGTCGCGAAATATCTACCAAGTAAAGACATTACAATGAAGCTTGAATCATTTAAGCAACGAAATGCATTCAGCATCAATACCATACTAGAAAACCAACCTCCATAGTCCTGTTGTTTATAAAGTGCGCTTGTGGGTGATTGGAGAATGTCTTGTTCTTCTCCAAAATGGCACATTTTACTCCTATTTAAACCATCAATCATAATATTTCCTTCAACAATTATTCAATAAACAAAATCTCATTCCATAAAAAAAAAGTATAATAGCAACAAAAGTTCGATGCATTGCGATCTTTGTTAAGTAGTTCAGCAATTCACAAGGCAATAAAGCAATAGACTTTGTTCTCATAAGCCAAACATCAAACACTTGTAACTAAAAATCTAAAACAGTAACAAAATGCAGAATCTTGATGATATACACACAAACAAACAAACATATATATTACCTAATTTGGTGAGAAGTATAGAGAGAGTTAGACCAACAGGACCTGCACCAACGATCAAAACTGGAAGTATTGAATCATCAAAATTCAAGTTTTGTGGATGTGAAAAGTCTCTGCTTTGAATGTAATAATGACAAAATGGGCACACTTTATTTCTGGGTTTAGTTCTGTTGAGGATATTAAACCCTCTGATAAACCCTGGAACACCCATAACACTAATTTCACAGAAAAAAAAACTTCAAGATTTCACAGTTCTGTCTGTTCATGGCAATTTAATGATTCACTTCAATGAAGTTGCAACCTTTAACTAACAATCCCAAAATTTTTATTATTTTTTAGTTCAATGGACCATTATTGGACCTTGATGCGGATCATGGCTTTTGAGATGTTTTCTGCACTTCATTCATTTCAAGCCCTTGACATTAAAATAGCCCATATCCGAATGGCTTGCACTATGAATTAGACATCGGATGAATATGCAGTCAATTTCAGTATTTTTCTTTAAACTACTTAGATTTTTTTTTTTTGGGAAATTACTTGGATTTTTTTTTTACCTGGTGAGGGTTAGAACTTGAGACTCTCATTAAACATTCATATTACTACTATACCACGGAACCGTTATTTAGTTTTTTTCCTACTGAAATTACATGTAAAGAAATAAAAATTCATTTCCTAGGTGCCTTCTGTCACAGGCCCGGTTAAATGCCTTTAATTGGGTCCGTGTGGC
>CANYLF011915741.1:0-14391 GCA_948193215.1 Bocquillonia castaneifolia
TGCTTCTTGCAAATATTTTGATCTACTCAAGCTAAGCTTTTTTCTCTCATATTTCTCATCATCATCATCTCATGCATAATGTATTTTCTTTTGCATCTTTGTAATGATGATTGAATGAGTTCCTTTTTTTTACTTGCTCTCTTTTGTGCTTTTTGAGTTGACAAAGGGGGAGAAATCTCCTTGTTTTATGTTTTTCAAAAACTTGGCACAAGTTGAGGGGGAGCAATTCCATTAACTCACACACTTAACTCCTTTATTTTTAAGTTTTTGAACTTAGAAAATAATTTTTTATTTTTTGGTTGTCAAACTCAAAAAGGGGGAGATTGTTGGCTTTAGTGGCATACATCCATTTTATTTTGAGTTTAACAACCCTTTATCTTTGTCTAACAAAGTTCCTAAGTGTGTAGGTTTTCAACCAAGCTAGTTTTGAATGACTCCTGAAAACCGCGCTCGTGATACGGAGATCCGCTCCCGCGGTAATATATCGCACCCGAGATGTGAGCATCACTCCTGTGACCAACGACAAAGTTTGCCCGCGGAAAGGAAATCGTTCCCAGAATTTTTGGTGAAAATTTAAAAGGCTTCTGTACACTTAGATCCATGCCCGCGACATCCCAAATCGCGCCCGCGACATCCCAAATCGCACCCGCGATTTGAGAAACAGAGAGCCCCTTTCTGAAGGTTCAAGGTCGCGCCCGTGATGGACTAAATCGCCCCCGTGATTTGATTAGACAAAAGCTACTCATCAAAGGAAATCAAGCTGCTCCTCGAGGTAATCTAGCCGCTCCTTAAAGGCATCCTCTGCAGGGTGATTACGTGCCCGCATTAGAGATATCGCCCCGCGGTTTGATCAAATAGAGAGCCGCTCTCAAAGGCATCCTCTGTCCAGTGATTTCGCACCCGCGGTAAGAGATGTCACCCCTGCGACATTCAATGGAGTCTCTGAAAAACTAGCCATTGGACAGATGTGAGTGCTTTTTATGCAAAAAGTAATTAGCTGTTAGAGACACCCTTGAGGTTGTTTCTAACAGCTAGTTTTGGGTATTTTGGATATAAATACCCTTCATAAATGTTCTTCAAGTAAGAACATTAATTTTTTGATAGCCAAACTCTTGTAAACTTATTTTTTAATCATTTTAATTAATTGGTTGTTTGGTTATGGGTAGCTAGAACTCTGGAGCATTTGTTGCTTGAGTGAATTAGTTATCCATTGTACTAGTGTCAATTCTTTGTAAGTTGGGGAAACACTAGGGATGGTTGTGAGTTAGCCATTTGTAAAACTCATTGTAAAGGTTTGGTGTTAGCCTCTTGAAAACACTAGGGTTTGTGAGTGAGCCTAAAACTCATTGTAAAGGTCCTGAGATAGCCTTTGAAATCTCACAATGTAAAGGTTAGAGATAGCCTTGTAAATCTCCTTGTTATCCTTGGTGGATAGTGAAACCCCAAATTGTGTATTTGGGAGAGTGGATGTAGGACAAGTTGGGTCCGAACCACTATAAATCTTTTGTGTTCTTATTCTCCTCTCTAATCCATTCTTGAAGTAATTTTATTTTTCTATTCCACACCAATGCACCCCCCCCCCCCTCTTGGTATTTCAGCATGTATTGAAAATTGAAGACATAAAATTAAAATGCATGAATAAAAGATGAAGGACTTAAAATTATAAAGGTTTATAAATTTTTATCTTTGTATTAATCAAGTAATATGGTTTAGTTTAAAAAGTAAAAAAAATAATTTGAGAATATAATTATATCAGTAACGAGTACCACGTGCAACGCACTAGAAGAAAATAACTAGTTATATAAAATATAAGCGTACTTGTCAATATCCCATTGACCTTTTTTTTAAAGACAACATCCCAATGTCCTTTTTTTTAAAAGACAACCGAATATTTTCTTTCTCGAAGACCGTGGAATATCCAAGTTTAAAATATCAAATATACATATGCAGAGTATTTTACATGACAAAACTTAATTAAAAGCTCCATCATTATATAATGATCCAAATAAAAATACCTATTTAGACCAAAAAAAAAAAAATCATACATGCCTAAACTGTTGAATTTTTTAATTGGAATTTTTTTAAATTAGCAAGATCATTTGAAGAAGAAGAAAAAAAAAATAATTGTCAAAAAATATGGCCACCAAATTTATGGGTAGGTGATTAAGTTGACAAATTGAAAATTTATGGGTAGGTGATTGATGGTTTACCATTGCTTTGGGCCCAACAAGGCCCATCTCGCTCCTCTCAGGGATAGGATTGGAAAGCTCAAGAAGGCACACTAGGGTTACCCTAACCCTGGCACTATATAAGATAAGAAGGATTCTCCAGGGAAGGTAATTGATCTTTCACACTCTTAACCCTTTTTACACTTATCCTAGCAAACACATATTGACTTAGGCATCGGAGGGTTTCCGGGGATAACACCCCACCTCTGAGCCTTGTTTTACCTGTGTAGAGATATACCGAGCTAGCAGACCCTAGCAGGAGCAGGACGAATTAGGACTGATCCATCATTTGGTGCGGTGAAAGTTGTGATCGGAAGAAAATACCTTTACAAATGAGTATAGAGGGCGGAGCAGCGTCCTGGGCCACAGGTAATACTTTACCAGCTGGTACATTCCAGGCTGGATAGACTCAGCTAGCAGCTGGTGACGGGCTCACAGCTGCTACACTAGCAACTGCCGGACTCACCATGGCGGTAGCACCAGGCATACCCAGCCTAGGTATCACCCAAACAAGGGTGGCAGCAACATGGGCTACGATGACGATGGCCAGAGTAGGGGGAGGTCACATCATCGGTAGTAGCCGCTTACCGTTCTTTCAACATGGAACTTATAATGGATTCTCAGGCAATGAAACATCTCTAACTTTTTCAACTTTTACTCGAAACTTGTTCACTCCACCCCCTCTAGGGTATTGGAGCCCATTCGGATGTAATCTTTCTCCTCTAAGGGTAACCAGACACCACCCCCCACTATACCTGCCACCATGGCAACTCCCAACCACCTAAACCCACAAGCAGTAGATGGAATAATAGAGGAAATGATGGCAATCTTCTAAGAGAGAATGTTGGCAATGACGCAAGGGCAACTCCAAAAACCACCCATAAATACCCAGAACCCAGCCACACAAGGAGGAGAAGTCCCAAACCCAAAAGGTCAGCCACTGTTAAAGGAGATGGAGGCAAGCCAGAGAGAAGCAAAACCAAAGACGATGAAGTAGAATCCTCAGCTCCCACCCGTTCAAGAAGGAAAAAGGTGAGCCGGTAGATCAGAACGGGGACTGTGAATTTGGCCAGAAAGTAATGGATATGTTTAGAAAGTACAAGAGGGGTGAGTATGAGGAAGACAGGCTGGGAGACACTAGGTCCCCACTAAGTTGACACATTCTGATAGAGGCTTTGCCAGATAAGCTAAAAATGCCACAAATGGAAGCCTTTGATGGGTTTGGCAACCCTAAGGAGCATGTGGCCAAGTTCAAAATGGTAAAGTCCTTACAGCAAGGCATGAACGATGCCACGCTTTGTCGGGTGTTCCCCACCACCTTGACAGGATCTGCCTAGCAATGGTTCCACAGGATGGAAAGTGGCTCTATGGCGTGCTTTGAGGATATGGCATCTACCTTTAAGGTACGGTATCTGACAAATATACCACCAAGCAAGAAGTCTAGTGACTTGCATAGATGCAAACAAAAAGAGGGGGACTCTCTAAGGGCCTATATGGAGAGGTTTAACAAGGAAGCCATGCTAGTGGATAAATTGAATGTGGAGACAGCAGTAGAAGCACTCAGGAAATGGATCATGTTCAGGAAGTTGCAAGACAGGCTGGTTACAGCTAAGCCATCATCCTTCCCTGAGGTAATGGCATTAGCCCAAAAGTGTACTGACTTAGATGAAGTTATAAGGATGGATAAGAGAGACATGGAGGCAAAAAAAGGTAGAGAAGCTAGAGTGAAGGGAAGTCAGGAGAGATAATAGAAGGGATTAGTACCCTCGCCCGAGGGAGCGGGAAAGCTTCACCCCCCTCAATACCTCTAGAGCAAATGTACTCACGTGGATACGAGAGAATAGGAAACAGTATCAAAAGCCTAGGCCGCTTAACCCAGGTTCGGCACCCCAAAGGGACAGGAGCAAGTATTGTCGGTTCCATGGTGACATTGGCATGAGACCGAGACATGTAGAGATCTAAAAAAGGAGATTGAGAGACTCATCCAGATGGGTAAGTTAAAAAGGTTTGTGGATACAGGAGAGAAAAAAGGGGTGAGACACCTGAGGAGTAGAGGAAAAAAAGGAGAAAGGGGAAAAGCAACCCTGGGTAGAGCAGGAGAAGCAGAGATGGAAGTAATACATATGATAGTTGGTGAAGAACCCACCAACAGCTCGGTTAGGAGGAGGCAAAGAAAAGAAGTCGTTCATATAGGCGAAACGAGCAAGGACTCGCATAGTATAACATTCGGAGAAGAGGATGGGAAGCATGTTACAAGTCCTCATAATGATGCCCTGGTAGTAAAAGCAATGATAGGGAAATTCCTGGTGAAGCGGATCTTGGTTGATGAGGGAAGTGCAGTCAATGTGTTAACGCTAGATGCCTTTAAAGTGATGAGGGGAGCAATGGCGGACCTTAAGCAGGTGGCCAAACCTTTGGTAGGTCTGGGAGGAATCCCAATCCAGCCGGTAGGAGTAGTAGTCCTAAATATGGAGATGGGAGACAGGGCGGAGGCGTCAATAAAGAGAGCTACAGTCTTGTTTAATGTTGTTGATATGAAATTAACATATAATGCGATACTAAGGAAGCCTTTCCTTTATAAAACAGGAGTAATGATAAGCATTAGGTATCTCACAATGAAAATGCTGAGCCCAAAGGAGGTAGCCATAGTTAGAGGGGATCAGAAGGTAGCAAGGCTTTGCTATGTCCTAGTCAAAGGGGTCAAGGCTGAGTCCATGGCAATAGAAGAGATAGTTAAAACTCAACAAGAAGAGAGGAATCTGAAGCCAGTAGGGGAAACAGATTCATTTATCCATAAGAAAAATAGCAAAGTAGTACAGATGGGGTGAGACATGAGTCAGGAGGTAGCAAAGAAGGTTAGGAACTTGTTGCTGGAAAACACATCCACCTTTACAAACATCCCAAAAGAGATAGTAGGGATACACCCCTCACTCGTCACACATAAATTGAAGGTGGATCCATAAGTAAAGTCGGTAAGGCAGAAGAAGAGGCAGTTTGCCCTTAAAAGGCAAAAGATCATTAGGGAAGAAGTGGTCAAGCTCATAGATGCAGGGTTCATTGAGGAGATAAGGCACTCGAAGTGTTGTACTAATGTGGTACTTGTGAAGAAGGCAAATGGGAAGTTCAGGATGTGTGTAGACTTCACAGACTTGAACTAGGCCTGCCCAAAGGACAACTATCCTTTGACCTCCATTGACTAGCTGGTAGATTCAACGGCAGGGCATGAGATAATCAGTATGGAAGACTCAACAAATGGGTATCATCAGGTGAGAATGGATGAGGAGGATAAGAGCAAGACGACCTTTGTAACAGACAAAGGAACCTATTGTTATAGAGTTATGCGATTCGAGTTAAAGAACGTGTGAGCCACCTATCAGAGGCTAATGGATTACATGTTTAATGATCTATTTGGGGCTGTGTTGAGGCCTATGTGGATGATCTAATTGTGAAGAGTAAGAAAGAGGAGAATCACCCAAATGACTTGGAGAGGGTGTTCCGAGTCCTCAACAAGTTCAATATGAAGCTCAATTCGGAGAAGTGTACCTTTGAGGTAAGAGCTGAGAAGTTCCTTGGCTTTATGGTGTCGTAAAAAGGTATCGAAGCTAATCCGAAGAAGATAAGAGTAGTTCTGGATTCGCAGCCTCCTAGGAATATTAATGAGGTCCAAAAGTTGAATGGGAGAGTGATAGCCCTAGGGAGGTTCATATCATGTGTTGCCATGAAGTCCCTACCATCCTACAAGATCCTTAAAAAAGTAAAGAAGTTCAAAAGGACTCGAGAGTGTCAGGAGGCCTTTAACAAACTTAAGGAGTTCCTCATCTCACCGCCCCTACTTAGTAGGCCGGTTTGGGCTGAGAAGCTCTATTTATACTTGTCTTGTTCTAATGAAACAACAGCAAGTGTGTTGGTAAGAGAAGAGCTAGGGGAGCAGAAGCCTGTGTACTATGTAAGTAAGGTGCTAAGGGGAGCAGAATTGAGGTACCAAACTGTGGACAAGATGGCCCTGGTTGTGGTAGAAGCAGCTAAAAGGCTAAAAGCTTATTTTTAGGCATACACTATCGTGGTAAGGACTGATTCTCCACTCAGAAGAGCTCTAGAAAGACCCGAGACCTCAGGCAAGTTGGTAAATTGGTCTATCCAGTTAGGGGAACACAATGTAAGATATGAGCCTAGGAGGGCCATGAAAGCCCAAGCCCTAGTAGACTTTATGACAGAGTTGAGAGGTGAAGAAAAGATGAAAGCGATAAAAGAGGAGGACCAAAGGTGGGAAATGTATGTTGATGGTGCAAGCGGCGAATCAGGGGCAGGGGCAGGAGTAGGAGTGGTGCTGATTGGACCAAGAAAAATCCAATTGTTGTATATGATAAGGTTGTCATTCAAGGCAACAAACAATGCAGCAGAGTATGAAGCACTAATAGTTGGCTTGACATTGGCAAGTGAAATAAGGGCAGAATCCTTAGTCATACATAGCGACTCGTAGCTAGTCGTAAACCAAGTTTCTGAAAACTTTGTGGCAAAGGATCCGAGAATGATGAAATAATTGGAGAAGGTAAAAAAGCAGCTAGAGAAGATAAAGGAGAAAAGAGGAAGATACGAATTATGTCAGATCCCAAGAGAGGAGAACTAGAAGGCGGACCTGTTGGCCAAAGCAGCTGCGGATGGGAAGGAAGCGTTCCTAGCAGTCCCATTAAGGGAAGAGTTACAAAAGGCCAGAATTAAAGAAGAAGAGGTGATGGATATTGAGGTAGATGAGACAACAGCCTGGATGAAGCCTATTATAGAATATAAGTTATTGGGTGAGCTACTCGAGGATAGGAAGAAAGCCCAAAAGTTGCAAAGGAAGGCCTCGCTATACCACTACTGAGAAGGGGTACTGTATTTAAAGTCCTTGACCCACCCTTAGTGCCGATGCTTATCAGGAAGAGAGGGAGAACGGGTGCTAAGAGAGATACATGAAGGAATTTTTGGGTGTCATGAGGCAGCGGCTTCGCTGGTTAGGAAGACCTTGCTCCATGGATACTATTGGCCTACTATAGCAAGAGATGCCATGAAGTTGGTAGTTAAGTATGATAAATGCCAGCGGTTCGCCAAGATTAGTCATAAACCAACCCATACAATGTCACCCATAGATAGCCCATGGCCCTTTGCTCCATGGAGGATGAATATCTTAAAGAAAGTTCCTAATTGTAGCAATTGACCATTTTACCAAGTGGGTCGAAGCAGAGGCAGTGTCCACCATCACAGAAGCGAAGATAGAGAAGTTTTTCAAGAGAGAAATGATCTGCAGGTTCGAAATACCCCACACGTTGGTAACTGATAATGAGAAATAATTTGATTGTAAAAGGTTTAGGGAGTTCAGCACCGGTTTAGGGATAGACTTGAGGTTTACTTCAGTACAGCACCTACAACGAACGGGTTGACTGAGGTCACAAACCGGACCATACTAGATAGGCTGAAGAAGAGGTTGGATGATAGGAAGGGAGAATGGGTAGAAGAATTGTACAATGTCTTATGGGCTTACAGGATGACCCCAAAGAAGGGTACAAAAGAGTCACCATTTAGACTCGCTTATGGAATGGATGCTATGGTACCGGTTGAAGTAGGAATGCCTACCTAGAGGAGGTTTAATTTCAATGAGGCTGAGAATGATGCAAACATCAGGCTCTTTAACGATCTTTTACAGGAAAGATGAGAGCAGAAGGCATACAGAGCAAAAGTCTATCAGAGGCAGGCGACATCCTACCATGACAGGAAGGTATGAATTAAGCAATTCAAGGTGGTTAATCTAGTACTTAGAAGGGCTGACATAGGCAAGGGTGAAGCAGGAACGAGTAAGCTTGGGCCGAACTGGGAAGGACCTTACAAGGTAGAGGTAGTAGTTGGAAAAGGAGCTTGCAAACTAGCTCACATGGATGGATCCATATTACTAAGGACTTAAAATATGAAGCTGCTCAAAAAGTATTATTAGTAGAATGTTTAATTGTAAGGCACTATGATTGCCAGAGTTTATAATTTTACTGAAGGCCTAAGAAGCCACTATTTACACTTATAAGAAATCAAGGTTTTAACATAGGCTTCGCCCTAATCATAAGACGAGACACAATCTCGCACCCTACAGGCTTCGTCCTAAGCATAAGAAGAGCCATGATCTCGCACCCCATAGGCTTCGCCAGGTCCTAAGATGAGACACAATCTCGCACCCTACAGGCTTTACCCTAAGCATAAGATGAGACACAATCTTGCACCCCGTAGGCTTTGCCAAGGTTATAAGACGAGCCACTATCTCGCACCCTACAAGCTTCACCCTAAGCATAAGACAAGACACGATCTTCCACACCATAGGCTTCACCAAGGTCATAAGATGAGACACGATCTCACACCCTACAGGCTTCACCCTAAGCATAAGTCGAGACATGATCTCGCACCCTACAGGTTTCATCAATGTTATAAGACAAGACATGATCTCGCACCCTATAGGCCTCGTCCTAAGCATAAGACAAGATATAATCTCGCACCCTACAAGCTTTGCCCTGATCAAAAAAATGAGACACTATCTTGCACCCCACAAGCTTTGCCTCAAAAATAAGGCAAGATACGCTTCGCCCTAAATAAACACTGCTCTAAAAAAGAAGGTTAAAACGCAAGTTATTGCTCAAGTCAATAACCCAAAAAAAGGACACAAAAAAGGTCAACCACAAGCGCGAAGCCAAGGAATCCTAAAGGGTTCAATGCAGTAAAATGAATTCCAAAGTGACTCCTGCAAGCTTCCCTGGGGCAAAATTGTAGGAAAATCAGAATACGATCAGCGAGCCTTAAGGGGATCGCCCCAGGCAACAATAACATGGTGATTAGAAGAACATACTAGAAAATAGTTCAAGTTACAAAATAATTTCGTGACTTTACTAAAACTGGCAGAGAAACATATAGTTGCCTCACAGAGTTGATCATAAAAGTGACACTTAAAGGAGCAAGCAAGGACAAAACCTGTTATACAGCGAAGCCTATATGGTTCACTCAAAATATCAACCTTTACACAAGCCAGATTCACCCAAATAAATACAAGAAGATGAGCCCGAGAGTGGACTCAGAAATAAATCAAAATAAGACCCCAGGAGAGGGATCGTTGAGACACAAATAAAGAGGAAAGCCAAAATGATTTTTCATTACTAAAATCTGAAAGTACATACAAGAATAATAATAAGTATTAACATAATAATGCAAAAAGGCAAGGCTAGCCCTATGCCGCATTTTCATTAACAATATTGGCATCCAACATCTGCGGAGCCCCATCCTCCATCACAGGCTCGCCTTCTTTATTCCCACCCACCTGGTCATGCTCCCCAGCTTCCTCACTTTGAGGATTTGCATTCTCATTATCATCCTCCTTGGAGTTGCTAGATTCCTCCACATCCAAAGCAGAGAGATAACCATTGTAAACATCTTCGTTCCAATCCTTATTTTCAATGGCATTAGTAAAGCACCTTTTGGAGAGAGCCGACGCTTCGCTCTTTAACATGTCAAGAAGGGATATTTTGAAGTTTGGATCCAACAGCTTAATACTCTTCAGACAGGTTTCTTTATAAGCTTCACAGTAGCGACTCCCCCATTTCTTATATAGTTTCTTGGCGGCCCCTAAATCACTGTAATTGGAGGCGATTGTCTTATTACGTTCCTCCACTTACTCTTTCAGTAATTTATTCTCCTCTTCCAACGGAGCCACCTTTTGTCACAGTGCCTGATCACTTGACAGAAGGTTCTTATTTGCATCATCCAGCTTTTTATAGGCCTTCACAAAAAGTTCAAAATCAGCCTTCACTTTCACCAGCTCCGAGACACTCAAGCCATTCTCCCGAGCAGCGTGAGCCCCGAAATGCTCCAGCCCTAAAAGTTATTGCACAGCCTACAGGCATAAAAAAACTAGTAAAAAAAAATACTAAAAAGGGGACGTAAGCTACTCAAGCAGGGAAAGGGTAATGAAATAATATGAAAGATCCCTTGGCTGATGGCATCATGAGGGTGGCTATCTGCAACACACTTGATGCCCTTGGGAAAAGCCAAAACCCTCTTAATCCTATCCAGACACTAGTCATTGTCAATCGATGCAGTGTAGCGATTCTTCTTCAACCAGTAGTAAGAACTGGAAGACTGCCCATGCTCATCCACTGCAGACCCAGCTTCGAGGTTCGTAGGTTCAGGAGGTATAGGTGACCCATCTTCGATGATCAGAGCCTGAACCAAAGAACTAGTGCTAGTCCTACCAGTAGAAGGGGACAGCAAAGGGTTATTAGAGATAGTTGGATGTCGTGGAGCCGCATCCTTATCCACAGCAATCTTGGTCAAGGTAGGACCTGACCTTTCACGAGTAGGGGATCCGCCCACAACCTTCATTTTCTAGGAGCCTTTGGACGAGTCAGACTTGCAACTCCTTTTCTTTGACCCACTCCCAACTGTTGGAGGTAAAAGCACATCACCAAAACCGTCAGCGAGATCCATCTACATATATTACAAAAGACAAAAGTTAAAACATAAGCAAAAAGATATTAACATGTCGCAACACAATGGCCTCTTCATTATTAGATTATCCTTCTTGCTCGTATCGCACTAAGGCTAGTGAAGGGGGATCGTTTTATGATGCAAGGTACTTCTGTACCACAGGAATTACATCTACATGCTTATTGTGTAGCAAGCCAACAAGCTCAGAAAAATATACCTTTAAGGCATTATCCAAAGTGAACCTAAACTTATAAGCTTTTGCCAAGTACTGGCGATGCAGGCCAACAAAGGCTGAGTCATGCTTAACTATAACAAAGGATTTATTAATATCATAGACCTTATCCGGAAGACCATCAAAATTTTTTCAATTTCCATGAGGTGACACTGAAAAGAAAAAATCTAGACCTCGCCCAGAGAAGCTATTAAACTGAGTAAAATTCTCTAAGTTCCCTAATAGGCCTTTTTTCAGCAAAAAGATGTTTATAACCCAAAAGGGTTCGAAAGGCATAGGGGTGCAACTGGGTTATGGGAATCCCAAAAACATGGTTTACTACGAGGAGCAGCTCATCTAAAGGGAATTGCAGTCTCGCGTCAAGATGGGCAATATATACAAAAATCGGGTTTGGACCTAAGTCCTATGTCGCCCTATCATCCGCAGAAGGTCTAATAAAACTATAGCCTTCAGGAAAGTTATACCAAGCTCTAACATTATCAAAACTAATCAAGCTAGACACCATAGAACAAGGCTTCATTTTCACATCATCAAGAGCCTTCTGGAAATTGGCCAACTCATCCGGGCTCGGGGCACCAATCAAAGGATACTCAATGGACATGGTAAGAATAACCTTATTAAGTGATCAAATGAGATAAAACCTTGTAGAGTATAACAAATTATATATACGAAGCCTAACAGAGCCGAGTGAACAAAAAAAGTACAGCAGTTAAAGAGCAAGCACAAAGTCTAGAGAGAGAAGTAGAAGAAAGTGGAGTAAGAGAAGTAGAATGAAAAAATGAGGACAATGTAAGTTTATAAAGGAAACGGATAAAATTTTTTTGACCACCTTACCCTTGGGCGGGAAAAAGTTGTGACCATTGGATCAAGTTTAAGCAGGGGCAAGATGGTCTTTCTATAATGAAGACATTAATGCCTCGATGGACGAGAAAGAAGTAGAAGAGATAGCTGGATTGACATCCCAAATGTCACCAACCCAGGTGGCAGGAGAAAACAAATCGTCACTTTAAAAAAATGAGACAAAAAACAAAAAGACCAAAGACGTGTAACACCATCAAGTTTCGTAAATAAAAGGTAAAATTCCTTGATTACGACACCATGAAGCTTCACATGAGAGAGGTAAAATTCTCCCATATGACACCTTCAGGCTTCACAAATAAAAGGTAAATTTCCTTGATTACGACACCATAAAGCATCGCATGAGAGGTAAAATTCTCCCATCCAACACCTTCAGGCTTCACAAATAAAAGGTAAATTTCCTTGATTGTAACACCATGAAGCTTCACATGAGAGAGGTAAAATTCTCCTATGCGACACCTTCAGGCTTCGTAAATTAAAGGTAAATTTCCTTGATTGCGACACCATGAAGCTTCGCATGAAAGAGGTAAAATTCTCCCATGTGACACCTTCAGGCTTCGCAAATAAAAGGTAAATGTCCTTGATTACGACACCATGAAGCTTCGCATGGGAAAAGGCAGCCTCTCCCATGTGACACCATCAAGTTTCGCAGT
This sequence comes from Bocquillonia castaneifolia, assembly GCA_948193215.1. Lineage (NCBI taxonomy): Eukaryota > Viridiplantae > Streptophyta > Magnoliopsida > Malpighiales > Euphorbiaceae > Bocquillonia > Bocquillonia castaneifolia. The sequence goes on from CANYLF011915741.1 coordinate 12,465, forward strand.
AAAAGATATCATTCCTTAATCGCAAGACTAAGAGGCTTCGTACGGCAAACGAAACAGTCACCAACTAGACAACGTCAGGCATCACACATGAAAAGTGACTTTACCTGACTTCGCAAAATAAGAAATTTTCTCTACATACAATGCCATCAGGTTTCGCCGTCGCACACCTTCCAGCTTCAAGCACAAGCCTTTATAAACACTACTTTCATGAAGAGCATCTTAGGAAAAGAGTGATCTAAACTAGGAAAGTCATAAATAACTTTAACTTCTTTTTGGGGGAGAGTAGTGATGGTTTACCATTGCTTTGGGCCCAACGAGGCGCATCTCGCTCCTCTCAGGGACAGGATTGGAAAGCCACCCTCAAGAAGGTACACCAGGGTTACCTTAACCCTAGCACTACATAAGCTAAGAAGGATCCTCTAGGGAAGGTAATTAATCTCTCACACTCTTAACCTTTTATACACTTATCCTAGCAAACACATACTGACTTAGGCATCAGAGGGTTTTTGGGGATAACACCCCACCCCCGAGCCTAGTCCTACTTAGGCAGAGATATATCGAGCCGATAGACCCTAGCAGAAGCAGGACGGATCAAGACTGATCCATCAGTGATCAAGTTGACTCTTTGGCTATAAATAGCCATATTGTTGTGCTTCATTTTTTAGTGTTATGCTTGGTTGAAAGCAATTGAGTTGTGGATATGAGTTTATGTGAGTGTAATGCTTTTGGGTGTTTAGTTACTTTATTAGGTATAAAATTCAGTTTAGTCCATTTAGTTTATTTTGTACAATATGAGGGATAAAAACTATTTGATTATTTTTTGTTCTTTTGGGTTATGAGGTTATTCTCCACATATTTTGTACTCCTCATATTTGTTAGTGGATTTTATTTTCTCCTTTACCCGTGGAAGTAGGTGTAACACCCTTAAAAAAAATAATATATAATAAAATATATATTTAGAGAATTTATAAATAAATATTATTGCAAAAAATTTTTTTTACAATTTAGTCCGGATGTAATTGTAAGAAAATTTTTTATAAAGATTAAGTTGTAATATTTAAAAAAATCTAGGGGTTAAATGGTAATTAATCATTTTTATATAAAAATAAAAAAAGAAAGAAAAAAAAAAGAAAACGGATCTGCAACATACTATATATATATATATATATATATATATATATAAAACTCTCTCAAATTTCTAACTCCCATAACTTTCACATATGGAGTTAGAATTAAATGATTTTAGTTTCTACGGATTCCTGGTCTTTCCACCTTCATTTCAAGTGGTATATTACTGGGTTTCACTAGGTGAAATTTACAGATCTGAGGTAAGAAACTCTAAACAGAATTTCTCAATTTCTATTAAATCAGTATATTATTTTATAAACCTGATTATATATCTATAATCAAGAGCTTGAGAGTAGTCCATTGGTGTTTTAGAATTTAATTCTGACACCGTTTGTACAGGTGGGACTCACGCACTATTCACATATATGTATTGTTCATACATACGGTACTGTTCACAAGTTACTATTCATCAACAAATTATGCCGAACTCGATTTTTCATGCTGATCTTAATGATGCAATTGAAATCTAAAAATTAGATGCCGGTAATCTTTAAAAACTTTTTTATATAATTTTCACGGTGTTTTTAAATAAATAATTTGAATAATAGTTGTGTCCCAAAAATTAGTGAAAATTATGTTGAACATTAATTCGTATAGGTTTTGGATAAAGAGCATCAAATTTGGAGCGAATGGAATACAATCACTAATCAGGTGAGGGAATAAGTATTTTTGTGTGTGTGAGGGTACCCCGGTTGTACCCCTGGATTATTGAGTTTTGCATGCTAAATGTTGGTATGTATTTGTTGTGTGACATATATATAAATAGGTGGATTTAATTATTATGGTATATTAAATGGGT
>CANYLF011916466.1:0-10815 GCA_948193215.1 Bocquillonia castaneifolia
TGTATGTTTATTGAATGCCTTGGTATGTCCTATGCTGCTTTTTGAATAAAATGAGTTATATATTTCTTGTCTTATTATATATACTTGTTTTGATGTACGGAGTTTGTATTTGGTATATGCATTTTCTTATTTGACCAAATCAAAGTCATTCTTATGAATATAGGGTTATTTCATACAATATTCATAGGCTTTGAATTGGTTATATCAACATTCATGCATTATCTATGTGCAATCATGCCTAAAAATCATGTATTTCTATGCTTTTTTTAAAGTATTTTCACTTTAAAAACCTTATATGAACGTTTTACCCTTTTATTTCAAGGTTTTGGAGGTTTTTATATTGATAACAAGCTCGTTATTGCTTCAACAACGATCGTGGTTAAAGTAATAACAGTCTCGTTGTTAAGTGCAAAATTTTTAAAAAAGGAAACAGAGAATCCAACGATCTCGTGTGTTTTCCAACAACGATCATTGTTTCAACAACGATCGTGGTTAAAGAAATAATGATCTCATTCTAAAAGGCCAATATTTTGAAAAGGAAACAAAGAATCCAATGATTTCGTGTGTTTTCCAACAAAGATCGTTGTCATTTAACAATGAGCTTGTTGTTGATCAATAACGATCGTTGTTACTGCAAATTTCCTATTTTTAAAAACGAGCCGGTTCATTTCAATGAACACATTCTCTCTCTCTCTACACTCATTCTCTCTCACTAAAAACCCTACCATAATCCTATTTGCTTGGCTTTTTAACGATTTTGAACCATTTTTCATCCCCAAAATTCAATTTAACCATCTTTTTGAAGGATTAAATATAAAATTGAAAGTTTTAATCCCTAATTCAATCTAGGGTTTCACTTTGGGATTTTTCCCATTCTTCTATTTCTTGCTATTTCCTTGGCTTTTGGCTATTCTTTGGGTTGTTTTACAATGGTGGGAGATAGAAGAAGCACAAGAAGACAGCACAACCTGAAGAGTTGGAAGAAGACAGGGAAATAAATAGAAATCCTGCTCCTCTAAGGCCTGCTCCTCGACATTTTGCCACTTTACAGAGACAGAGGCCCCAAGCACCTCCTTAGCTTTCTCCAGAGGCTCAGGCAGTTCAGGTACACCTCACTAAATTGGGGAAGAGGTCCTTTGAGCAATCTAGATATATGTGTAGGGCTAACCTTCAGACTCTGAATATTGAGAATCGTATGACTGAGGCTTTAGGCTTTCTAAGGCTGTCTGATTTGGTTTTTGAGGCTAGGCCTACTTATCCCTCCTTAGTAAAAGAATTTTTGGTCTCCTATAACCTAAACCTGGCTGTTGATACTCCTGAGGAACCTAACTACAGTTGTTCCTTTTCACTGATGGGGACTCGATATACTCTGACTCCTTCTGAGTTTGATGCTGTACTTGGATTCAAAATAAATGGCCATGTTTGTGTAGCTCCAAGATTTAATATGCATGACAGAACTAACTTCTAAAAATCGATAGCTACTGGTGCTTTTGAGGGAGGTACTACGGCTGTGTCCTTAGTAAGGAGTAGCTTTCATTAGTACTTGCAGAGGTTTCTCTCCTATTCCATCATGTCTTGGGGGAAGATCATTGAAAAGATCAACAACAAGGAGCTCTTAATTATTTTCTGTTTAGAGAGGAGGCAACCAGTATAGCTTGGTCGATTCTTTCAGGTTAGTTTGGAGGACATTCCTTACTATAGTAAGGGGAGTGTCAACATTGGAGGATATGTTACTCTTATAACAGAGAGGCTTGGAGTTTTTAGATCTGATGGCTCCAACAGACCTCGGGATGATCTATCTCCTCGTGAGATTCTTCTAGGGATGAGTTTGATCAGAAACAGTAAGGTTTTCTTCAACATCAGCAGCAGATGGGTCTATTCACATGAGGTGTCCTCTACCTCTATTACTGGACAGTCTTCCTCTCAACCACAGCCTGCTTAGACCTCCCAGACATCTGCTACCCCTACTCAGGTTCAGACCCCTCCAGTTGGCGATGATACCGAGCTTGATGCTGAGATCGATGCTGGTTTAGACAAGTTCCGAGCCGAGATAGCTGCTGAGGCTGGTCCGAGTACTCAGAGGGTACCTCCACCTATTCCCCCCTTTCCTCACACCTATGCTAGGAGGACTCGACCCCAGTCTAAGATGGATGTACCTGATATGGATATGGGTCAATTGTATCGGCAGATGACTGACTTTATAGAGCAGATGAGTACTCAGGTTGTTGGGAAGGTTTCTGCTTTGGGTGACCGGTTAGATAGTGGGATTGATCGGCTGGATAGGCACTTAGATAGGATGGAGCAGCGGGTCTCTTATATTCAGAGATATCATGGGATCACGGATGAGATGATCTGGCCACCTCCACGACCGGCACCTGAGGATCAGCCATAGACCATTCCTTCTTATCATCTTTACTTGTTTTTCACTTGTTTTTCACTTTCTTTTCATATCTTATTGCCGTTTTGGATTAACAAGTTGGGCTTTCTAGTGTTTGTTCTTTTTTATGCTTAGCACATTTTCTCTTTTTCCTTCCTTTTTCATGTTGATAAAGGGGGAGAAATATATGGTGTGCTTATGTTTATATGCTTGGACACGCTTGAATGCTTTTGTTATTTTGGATTATGTTTTGGATTGTGCGACTAATGGTATTCTGCTGTGATATTTTGTTCATATAGTAATATATATATTCAATGTTATTCTATTTACTTCATTTTTTTTGAGCATGCATCTATTGAGGGGGAGTTTTGAGCATTTTACCTCAAAATTCTCTCCAAATGGACTTAGGTTTGTCAACATCAAAAAGGGGGAGATTTTTGACCTATTTGGGCAACTAATCCTTGTTTTGATGTTGATCATTAACCTAAGTCCAAGTAATTAACATCAGCTTTTGTTTTTAAGTTTATTATAAGCAATTTTGCACTTAAGAAGCAGTGTATCACACTAGCAAAGGTGATCAAACCACAGGAGATGCTTTTGAGAACGACTCCCGATTTGATGAGTGGCTCCCTGTTCTATGAGCGGCTCTCTGTAGATCAAGCTGCAGGAGTGACTCCCTGTTTTGATGAGCGGCTCTCTGCTTTTATGAGCGACTCCCAGTTTGAGAGCGGCTTTCTATTTTATGAGTGCCTCTCTATTTTTGATCAAACCTCGAGTGAAATCACCGGGCAGAGAATGCATATGAGAAACGGCTAGATTGCCCCTGAGGAGCGGCTTGATTAGCGATTGACTTCCTTTGAGGAGTGGCTCTGTCTGATCAAATCGCGGGGGCAATTTAGTCCATCACAGGTGCGGCCTCAAACCTTCAGAAAGGGGCTCTCTATTTCTCAAATCGCAGGTGCGATTTGGTATGTCGCGGGTGCAGTTCTAATCATACGAGCAAAGGAGACTCAATAATGAGCTCGTTCTCCAGTAAATAGCCTAGCAACAATGAACTCATTGTAGTTAACAATGAGTTCATTACAACTAACAATGAACTCATTGTTAACTCACAAGGATTGTTGTTAGCTTGACATGTGCATTTAATGCTTCGTTCTAAAAGAGAGAGAAAAGAAGAAAACGACTCTATTTTTAATTTAATGCTCTCCAACGGTCAAGAAATCATCTGGGAGTTTAAAAGCAAGTCTGGAACTCATATTAAAGGTAATCAACATCTCTCAAATATTCAATTAAAGAGAAAATTACTTCAATTGAGTTGTAAACCCTAATTTCCATTTTATTTTGTTATTGTTGATTCAATTGAGCCTTGTGAGCTCTTGTAATTCCTTGTAAATCTAACTTATTGGCAAGTGAGGTTTAGGAATTGATTTGTGGAAAGGTTTAAGTGTTATCCTAAGATAAAAACACTTGGGTCAAGGGTTTCTAGTGAGAGAAACAATTGGGATAGGTTTTAGTGGGTTGAGCCTTGAGAAAAACCACTTTGTAAGGTTTAGAGTGATCCAAAACACTTGTAAACAATCTTGATTGATAGTGGAATACCCAATTGTGGATTGGAGAGTGGATGTAGGACTTGTTGTTTCCGAACCACTATAAATTCTTTGTCTTGTGGTTGATTGGATTGTTAAGCTTTAATTTTTTAATTATCCACTAATTCACCACCGTCTTAGTGCTTTGGGATTTTAGGGGAGAAATGACTATATTTGCATTTATTACAACTCGAACGGTCCTAAAGTTGTCTGGGGGTATAAAAGTGGATTGAATTTGTGCCCCTTTAGGAGCAAAAATGCAAGTTTGCTTTACAAATGGGTTTGGAGAATTCGGTCCACTCAAAATTTCTAAGTTTGGTCATCCATTTATGTGAATATTGCTAGCATTTCTTCTTGGGATGACCTTGTTACTAGGAATTCATCTATTTTATCTCCTTTATAGCATGGTATTGTTGCGGTTTGTGTTAAATGTGATGATCTCTGGAGTTTCTTTGTTAACAATGTCGAGTTTGCTATGGGTAGGGGAGACATAATTCTTTTTGGACCGATAGGTGGTTCTAAAATTTTATGTTGTCTACCAGGTTTCCAGCTTTGTATTTTCTTGCTTCAAATCCTACAATTTCCATTTCGGATGCCATGCTTCACGTCTTACCTTCAACAAGTCGCCCAGCTTGGTATAGGTAGCTTCAAATAGTAGGTCTAGAATCCTTATACGGTATTCAAGTTCAGCTTTCTTCTATTACTCTCTCTGATAGAGACAATAAATTAATGTGGATATTGGACAAGATGGGAACCTATACTATAAACTTTTTCTCTTTAGCTTTCTTAAGGCAACCTAGAACTGTCGTTGCAAACTTAGGGTTTCAGAATTGTTGGAAGTCAATTTGCCTCTTAAGGATTAAGTTTTGTACTTAGACATTGCTTTACCAAAGGTTGCCCACCTGTGCTTTCTTGGTCTCTCAGCATATTCTTGCTGACGGTAATGCATCTTGCTTTTTAGTGATTGTATAAAAACCCACATTCTCCTACATTATAATGAGAGTGAAAGCTTGTGGACATCTCTCTTCGAATGGGTAGGAATTATGTTTGTTATTCCATGCAACACTTTAGATTTCTATGTTCAGTAGACTAGTCTTTTTAAAGGTGCAACTCAGATTTCATTTTGCACTACTCTTTGAATGATTTTTTATTGGGAGTTATGAAAGCAACATAATCAGAATATTTTTCAATGGAACCTTTCTTCTAGTGATCTTTTGTATAAGGATTTGTATTTAGCAATGTATCTAGTTAAATGCAAACACCCTCATTTACCTTACAGTGCTGATGATGTCAATAGGTGCCTATCTACTTTCTTTGATTTGTAAGTATTTTGTATTCTTTGACCAAGTCTCTTGGTCATTCTTAATAAAATTCCGTAATTATAAAAAAAACATAAAATGAAGCATAGGGTACACACGACTAGTTACAAAGATTTAATAATAAAAATGTTTTTGATATGGATTGTGTATAGTGGTATTTTAGGCTCTTTGGACCAAAATTAATTCACTATATGACTCATTTGAGCCCATAGTGAATGGCTCATTTGACCAAAATTAATTCGAACACAAGACATCTTCTTGAAACCAAAAAGATTTTGCCATTTGTACCAACCTTGTACTGATTAATACTTCCTACGTTCTAAAATAATAGGTAATTTTGGACAAGGATGTGGATTAAGAAAGTTAACAATTCAATATAAAATTATTATTTTTCCTAAAATATCCTCATTGAAATTTTAAAAATCAAATATATTAATTTATATTAATAATTTCAATTTAATAAATAAGGGTATTATACTTTTTTTTTTTGGTAAGAAAACCAAAAAAGGAATCCATTACTATAAAAAAAGAATGGTAATTACAACTACAAGGGGATTGCCTTGTACTCACTATATACTCTCTATATACAACTCTGTACTATTAGCAACATTATGATATCTACATAACACTAACAATTTAACAGTTGATAAAATTTGAATGATGCTTGGAGCCATATTCTGGAAGTGCTTTAGGTCTCTAGCTCTCCAAATCTGATAGACAGTTGCAGCTAAAATAAACCTTCAGCAGCCTATCATTTTACTCTTGCCTATAACCTTCTTGTTGAAACAACTAATCAATCTGAACTAGGAATTAATTCTTCTACTGATACAATCTATCTCAGCCCATTTTCTCTAAATTTTTTTGCTAATAATACAATTAAAGAAGAGATGATGTATTGTTTCTCTATGCAATCCACAGAAAACACATTTATCATTCAGAGTTGCATTCCACTTAACTATCATGTCCCTTGTTCTTAACCTTCCTTTGAGTGCTAGCCAAAGTATGAATCTAGTCCTAGGCATTGAACTAGAATTCCATATTGTATTGTGACAAGAGACAACTGGATACTTAGGTCTTAACATCTTCCAAGCAGATTTAGTAAAGAAGTACTTACCTGCCCATTGGATGCAGTCATCATTAGAAGACAGCTGATAGGTTTTAACTAGACTCCAGGCTTCTCTGACATCATGTGAGGTTGCTTCTAGTAAACACCATCTCCTTTTCCATCTCGAATTTAATCTACTATGATGATTAATTCTAGTACTAACTACATCTATTTCAAGGAATCTATCAAGCAAAGATTGCCCTCCAACACAAGGGTCTTGCCAGAAAAGAAAGTTGGCTCCATTTCCAATCTTATACTTGAATAATTTTTGAAGTTCAAGCCTCAAATTTAGTAAGCTTCACCAAATCCAACTTGATCCAGTTAAATGTTTCACATGCCATAAACTGTTAGAGTGTAATTTATTGGATCTAATACATTGGCACCAAGGAGATTGGGACCCCTGTAATAGCTTCCAAATCAACTTGCTTAGAGTTGCCTTGTTCCATAAATTGATGGGTCTAAATGCTCAACCCTCCTTCCCTTTTAGCTCTACAAACCTCATGCCAAGCCACTAAGCTTTTTGAGTGCTCTGTGGCTATTCCTGACCACAAGTAATTCCTGCACACTCTCTCAATTACAACATATATGGACTTAGGTAGAAAACAACATATGCCCAATATGGGTGAAAACTCATAAGCACTACCTGCAATAGTTGATATCTTCCAGCATAGGATATGATTGATTCAATCTAGCAGTGAGCTTCCCTATTAAACTTTGACAATCATTAATATGGAGCCTAGTTATGATTAAAGGAATAACAAGATACTTGACAGGCAATCTCCCTTCTTAAAAGTGAGTCAACTACAACAATCTACACTTGGTAATGTTTGAGACACTTAAAAAGAAAATATGGCTCTTGTTCTTATTAACTTCTAAACCTGCCACCTCCTGTAAATGATGAAGAGCACCTTTAAGCCGCAAAACTGAAGTAACATCTCTAGCACAAAAAAGCTTCAAGTCATCTGCAAAGATGATGTGATTTAGCCTCATAGTTCTACAGCCAGGATATTTAAAATCATTTATCAACATAAGGTTCAGGCTTCTTGTAAAATACTCCATACAAAGAATGAATAGTTCGGGAGACATTGGATCACCTTGTCTCAACCCCTTCTGAGCTAGAAATTTCCTTCCTTGTAAGCCTTTCCAATTAACTATATAGATAGTAGTCCTCAAACAGATCATGATTAGTTTAAGAAAGCCAAGAGGAAATTGGAAGCCTAGCAACACTTCTTCAATAAAATCCCAGGCAATGGAGTCATATGCCTTCTTCAAGTCTATCTTTATACAACAGATGGTAGCCATGGACTATTTCATGAACAAGGCCTATACGATCACTTACAGTTCTTCCTGCTATAAAAGCAGATTGATTGGGAGACACTAAGTGTTGGAGAATCCCTCTCAGACGATGAGTGATGACCTTTGTAATAATTTTATAGAGAATAAAGTAACAGGCTATATGTCTGAATTGATATATTCTCTTTCTACACTATTTGATTTAGGAATTAGATTCAAACCTAAATATATGGCAAAAAGTAAATGCTTCTTGCACTATAGCAGTGAGATCATATTTGACAATGCCCCTACATTGCTTGAAAAAAAAGTTGTTGAAGCCGTCCACCCCGGTGTCTTGTTTGAACCTATTGAGAACAACCCTTCATGCACATCTTCCTCTGTAAATAGACTGGTGAGGACTTGAATGTCTTCAGGAAGCAAAATTGGTCCAGTAGCAAACACTTCTGAGTTACAGTGCTTTCTGCCTGGAGTTATAGTCCCCATTATACTTTCAAAGTATTGAGTAAAACTTGCATGAACATTAGCATCTCCAACAATAGTATTGCCTTCACTATCTATAACTTGGTGAAAAAAATTCTGTAATCTTCTCTTCTTTATAGAATTGAAGAAGAATTTTGAATTGGAATCACCAAGCTGGACCCATGCAATTCTAGATTTTTGCTTAAGAAAACTTTCCTCTAACACCAAAAGTCTTCTCAATTCCATCACCATAGCTCTTTCCCCCATAATTAGCCAGTCATTTAGAGGATCTTTTTAAAGATTTTCTGGCAAATTCTCAACTCTGGTTCTTTAAAGTTGCACCTTTTGAGTCAAATTATTAAACTCAGTGTTATTGAGTTCCTTTAATTGTACTTTGATTCTCTATAACTTGTGAGCAATGTGAAAAGCTACAAACCCCTAATCTTCCTTAGACCACTCCTACTGAATTAGCTACTGAAAATCTGAATGAGAGGCCCAGAAGTTGAAGAATTTGAAACTCTTCTTTGTATAAGGCTGCTCTTGTAAAGACTGAATCACAATTAGAGAATGATTCGAAAGTATAGGCACCAGAGTAGTTGATACAACATTAGGAATCACATCCAAAAACTCTGGATTAATTAGGGGTTTGTTAATTCTTCTCCTGATCCTGTCAACACCCCTCTGGCTATTACTCCAAGTAAACTTCAATCCTGTATTATTTAACTCCAGTAGGCTAGCATTATGCACAAAATTAACCATTTCGAAGTTGTGAACATCATCCAATGGAATACCCCCAACTCTGTCTTGTTCCCCCATAACTACATTGAAGTCACCTTACACAAGCCAAGGTCCTCTATGCCTATTACTGAAGTTAGAAAGTTGCTCCCATATGTTTCTCCTATCAGCAGTAGTATGTAATCTATAGACAACAATCCAAGTAAATTGAAGACTATTTATAATGACCTGACACTGAACATGCTTCTATATAACTAATTAATTAATCTCAAGTTTATTATACACAATCCATATTCTTCCTATCTCAGAATAGTCATGGTTTGTAACATAATCCCAATCCACCAAATTCATCCTATTCCATACATCAAGCATATTGCTAGATCTGATTCTAGTCTCTAAGATCCCACAGCCAACAATTCTAAATTTTCTAAGCGAAGATTTTAACTTTGCATGCTTGAGAGGGTCATTGAACCATCTCACATTCCAGCTCAACAACATGGTCCCCTATCCAGAGGCTTAGGAAGACTTTTAGATGGAGCATTTTGCTTTCCCATAACACCAATAAATACATTAGTACTAACTCCTGAGCTAGAAGATACTTTACTTCCATTTGCCATGCTGGTGCCATAAGAATGAGAAGTGGAAGCTGCTTGCTATTTTTTGGCTTGTTTGGATCTCTTCTTTTGGCTGGCACTCTGCACCAACTGGAATCCCTCTTCCTCTTTTTGCTGAGTAACTGGGGCAGGCTCTGGATCCATTAACAGAAGGGCCTGAGGTGAAATCGTTGGCTCAACAGGGATTGTGTTGATGACTATATCCTTCCTCTCAAATCCATTTCCCTTTACAATCCACATCTTTGTCTTTTCTCTTTAGGACAATTGTAGGCTGCATGACCATAATTGAGACACTTATCACACTTCCGTGGCCTCCATTCATACTCAACCTTTTGAACTAACTACTCTCCATTTTCTAACTCTAGAGTAATGAAGAAGGAATAAAACACGTTCTTTTGTTTCTTTTCTTCTTCCCACATGCAGACGCCACCTCGTTGTATGTCTTATGTTTGTTAATTATATAGAAATTTCTGGGTATTAAATCTAAATGGTATCCGAACTTTACCATATATTTTATTTAGGTACCCGAATCTTAATTAATTTGTATCATTTTAGTATCAAAACATTTGATTTATATCATTTCGATACCTAAACATTGATTTTTATTACATACTAAGGTACCAACTCAATGTTCTGATGAAAATTAGATAACACGACAACCCACAATAAATATATTATTTCACCAAACACCCTTAAAAACATAAAAAAAACCTTAAAATTTATTTTAAAACCTTTAAAACTCCAGATTTAGATATTAACAAATGATATATGTTTTTTTAAGTATCATTATCTTAAATTGAAGAAATTGGTTTTTTTTGAAGATTTTTTTTTGAGTTCTCAGAGTTGTTAGAGGAATATTATATCAATAATGGCTTTCATGTTAGCTAATTTTCAACAAAAATGAAGTTGGTACCAAAAATTAAATAAAAATAAAACTTTAGGTACTAAAGTGATATGAATTAATGTTTGGGTACCAAATGAAATATATGACAAGGTAGCATTTGGGCTTAATACCCAGAAATTTTTTTTATATCCTTAAAAATCTAATTAACACTCATCGTGTTGAAGAGATCGGAAGGGGTGGAGATCGAAAAGATTGGAAAGCAATAATTTAGTACAGTCAAAGTCGCAGTTTTGTTTCCAGAGAGTGATAAAACATGCTAAATACCGGTAAGTCTACAGCATACTTGCCATTCAATAATTTTCATCTTCATTCTTCTCTTCCTCCTCCTTTTCTAAAATTGTGTAGCTTCAGTTGTTAGCAGTTTGATCTTCAGTGAAAATAGAAGATTGGCTGAGATCTTCCCTGAAAGCTTGCGGAATCTTT
>CANYLF011917355.1:0-15995 GCA_948193215.1 Bocquillonia castaneifolia
CTACCTCCAACTATTATTTCTTTCAATTACACCCCTCCTACACATAATCATCAATGAATAAACCACAATTAACAAAATTAAACATACTAATGATGCCAATTAACTACTAATATGTATAATTAAACTTGAGGATGTTACAAAGCTAAACTTGTGATGACTCTATATGGTGGTGACAATTAATATATAAAAATTTTGAGATATTTATATGTAAACTTATTCATACATCTTAATACTCTAGAGTGCATGTATTATTGGAGTATGATAAATTATTTTTTTATCTACACATGTAAAATTCAAATTTATAAAATAAACATATGTGGTAGACGCATTGAAAGTCTGAAATAAATCTTGAAAACGTCAGAGAAATATAAATAAGGATAAACGACAATGACCCCCAACGTATATCCTATTATACTAGTTTGCCTCTGAATTTTATATATTATACATTTACCTCATTGTATTTTATTTTGAGAAAAGTAGAATAAAGTGGCATGTGGTTTCACCAATTTGCACTTAGAGGTACATGGCTTTTTTATGACAAATAGAGGTACGTGGTTTACTCCGTTAACATATAAGGACACCTGACCAAATTCCATTAAAAAAATGTCACGTGGAAAAAAAAGGTGTACCTTAAAATGTTAATTGGTGAAACCACGGACCTTAAAGTATCAATCGGCGAAACTATAAACCTTAAAGTGTCAATTGGTGATACCACAAGCCACTTTTTTTTTTACTATTCAATCAAAGTTTGCTTCACCTCATGGTGTTATGGTTAGGTACCCTTATATGGTAACGGAGTAAAATATATACCTCTATCTATCACAAAAAACCACGTACCTCTAAGTGCAAATTGGTGAAACCACAAGCCACTTTTCTATACTTTTCTCTTTTATTTTTACTACACTACTCACCCCCTTTGATATAATTTTGATAATTTTTTTATTATTTTATATTAAATTAAAAGTAATAACTTATAGTTAACAATAAAATATGATATTATAATACTAAAAAATCCAAATGTTGTATAAATATATATATTTTTAGCATAAATATAAATACTTATAAAATTCAATGATGAATACATCCGTTAGCATTTTTATTCATAATATAAAAATATTTAGACACTAATTTGGATTTTTTTAACATTATAGTATCATATTTTAATATTGTTAACTATAAGTTATTACTTTTAATTTGATTTAAAATGATAACAAATGATTAAAATTGTATCAATAGGGGGCAATTAGTGTAATAAAAATAAAATACAGGGGGTAAATATATAAAAAAAACCTCAAGGTCAAATCAGTGTAATAGGCGATACCTATGGGGGGTAATTGTAATTTACCCTATGAATAATAATGATTACGAAAATAAAAAAAATAGGATTACGATTATAATTCTAATTCTATATAAGATCATTATTGTAATATCTGGGGCAACTCTTGAGAACTTGACCACGCCGGAATCTATAAAAAGGAGACTTGAAGTGGTCCCCAGAGGTTAATTCTTATGATCAAGTTAGAATCACTCTTAGAGTTTAAGAAAAATGAAAGCTTAGAGTAGAATAGATACCCTAACCCTTATCGATGAGGGGTATTTATTGATGAGTCTGACCTTTTGAGATAGGAATCCAAATCCTAGTTGACTTTGAAGTCTTTAGCCTATTTGAGTTCCCTAGTTTGTAGCATGAGGACTTAGAACTGTAGGGTTAGCCATCGTGGGCTTTGGTTATATTGGGCCGCAGTGATCTAAAGGAATGATTCGTATCACAAGTCCCCTCCCAAATGTGTTAATGTTAAAGACTTAGCATGAGGGCGAGTTCCTTTTGATATGCATTTTAATAAAGTGCGTACAACAAGCCATTGGCGAGCTCCGTAGAAAGAATTATTTGTTATGTCAGACTCATAGGCAACTTTGTGAAACGGTATTAGATTTGAGATGTTCGCGACAACCTTGGTGAGCTACAAATTTTCAAAAGAGTCGAACGAAACATTGGTCATGATTTAAGCCTTGGTGGAACCTTGGCGACCTTCAGTGGTCGCCTTTGTGTTTTGTTTTTACAATGAAACTAACCAACTAAATGGACACAATCGTGATGCGAGCTATATTTTTTAACTGAAAAGACGTATTTGATGCATGGTTGACATGTAAGGTGGCGAAATTAATGCTATGAAAGATAAAAACATTCTAATTTCCCACCTTTTCCATTTTATCATTTGTTTGAATTTCAAAATGACATCTTTACTGAAACTGACACCTCTATACTTTTGCCATTTCAAATTGTCTAAATTTCATCTCCGGCCAAATAATTTTCCATTCTGCACCAATTTCTTTTGAAATTCAATCACAGTCGAATTTGTATTTCCATTTCTGCTTTTTTTTTTGCACATGTACTTCTAGTTTTTAAGGTTGTTGGGATTTATTTCCTTTGTGTAATCTGAGTTTCCTACTTCACTTTGTTATTAAATCCAACTTTGTATTTGAAATCCCTTGGCAACCAAGAGCGGGTGAATTGGTTGGTAATTAAAAATTAAAACTTAATGGAGGAATGGAAACTAAAACTCAAATAAGCACAACACACAAATTTATAGTGGTTCAAGATTCAATCCAATCCCTACATCTACTCCCTAATATCCAATTGAATATTCCATTATAAATCAAAAAAAATACAAGAGTTTATGGCTAGCTCTAAACCTTACACAATGTGGTTTTCTCAAAGGCCAACCCACCAACCTACCCAAGTGTTTCTTTCTCTAGAAACCCTTGAACCTAAGTGTTTTAATCTGAGGATAACACTTAAACCTTTCACAACAATGATTCCTAAACCTCACTCAACTCAAGGTAGCATTACTGGGAAATCAAATGAGTAATTAGAGCTCTACAGTCAATAATAAATGTGTAATAAATGAAATTTAGGGTTTCCAACTCAATTCAAATGATTCACAATAAATTAATGATTAGAAAGTTTTTGATTACCTCTTAAATGAGTTAGACTTATTCTTTTATACCCCCAGATGAATTTCAGAGCATTATGATTTCATTAAATGCAAAAATAGCTGTTTATCCACTTTATCAGCTTTTTAAAAATGAGCATTAAATGCATCTGACTTGATCTACAATGATCATTGTGAATCACAATGATTTTACAATGATCGTTGTGGATGGACTGCAATGATCATTGTTGATCGTAATAACTCGTTGTGAAATCTTTGTGGAAATCAATGACCGTTGTGAAAGGGCACAACTGCTTGTTTTGTGGCTCGTTGCAAAGCATGTTGGCTCATGCATCTTACTATAAATTTGGGCAAATTTGAACCATTATGCAAAAACCCATTGTTACCATGTACAATGATCGTTGCTAGTGACCACAACGGTCATTGTAGGCTAAATATTTCTAATTATGCTGAAAACCATACTTAAACAAATTGAATGTTAAATGTATTGACTTAGGACAATAGTCAACAATAAAAAAAAGAGTTAAATGCCCAAATAGGCCAACAATCGTTCCATTTTTGACGTTGACAAATCCTAAGTCAATTTTGGTAGGAATTTGAGGCAAAATGCTCAAACTCCCTCTCAATCAAAGCACATATGATTTTGTAAAAAAATTTGATAGAGTTCTATTGTAAATCAAGGTAAACAAAACCTGTTAAAAGCACATAACAACAAATAGAGCCACAATCATATACTTATACATAAGAACAAGGCTTAAATAAAGCCCAAACACATTAAAACATAGATATAAGCATATATAGCAAACTCAAGCTTCCATAAACATATTTCTCCCTCTTTGTGAACATAAAAAAGGAAAAAGAATCATAAAAGTGTACCAAACACAGGGTGAACAACCAATCAAAGCCCAAAAAGGTCAGGAAAGAAAAAAAAACTAGAGTATAAAAACATAATAAAACATGCAAAGTATATGAAAAAGGATGCATGTAAAAGATAGTAGACATCTCAAGGCTCTTGCTCCGTAAGAGGAGGTAAGGTAATAACTCTAACGGGAAGAGTAGCTACATGATGATAAACCCAACTCCCAGCTCTCCTAAAGAAGACTTTGTTGTTCCTAATCAAACTCATCCCCAATCTGTATTCTTAAAGAAGTAGAGAATCAACTGGCCTGACAGTATCCTCAGGACCAAAGTCTCTTAATCGCTTAGTTAATAGAGTGATAAAATCTCCAATATTGATAGCTCCCTTGATCTTTTGGTTTATCTCCTCCAAGCTGACTTGAAAGAACTGCCCAACCTGAATTAGCTTATTCTTCTCCTAGCTATAGATAGTAAACAACTCCTTGTTGTTTATCTTCTTGTTGCTCTGACCTCTGCAAAGAATAGAGTAAGATAGGAATTTCTGCCGATTCTAGTGTAGAGGGCTCCATAGTAATGAAGCATCTGTACTACCTCCCTTAAAAGTGCCAGTGACAATTGTAGTCCAAAAGAGGTCTTTATGATGCATGTTAAACTATGGACAGAGCATCCGGGATGCGTCTAATTGCCGCTGCCCGTTGGTTGGTCTCTAATAGCAATGGTGACCTACTCACTAAAAGGATTTTTAGATTTTATGAAAATCGTTGACTCGCCACCCGAATTGCTTCGGGATCACCTAGTGATTAACAAATAGGTAGATTCCTTTTTGGGAAAATCCTATTCGTCATCACACCAGATGATTTCTGGGTTCGGAATGAGTCATGCATACTTAGGGGAATTTCCCATTTAATTAAGTAATAAGGTCATTATTTCTTGCCAGAGACAAACAATATAAAGTGATAAATCACCCAGAAGGTAGGGTGCAATGAATGGGCACGCCTAATATTGTTACTAATTAGATTTTAGTTCTGCATTAAGTCCGCTATGTTTAACCCTGATTAATTGAGTGCTGATGGCTGTGTCAGTGGGTAACTATTTGATTTAATAAACAGTTGATCGAGTGGATTATTTCCTTATTTACTTACAGACATAAAATCCACAATTAGTTTCTAAATTTTTTTATATTTTTTTTATTATTTGCACATTAATTTATTTATTATTTACCCGAGATAGTTGGAATGACAATAATACACATACACCTTTAAAGAGAGGAAAGATGAAATGAATTTCTACCATTTTTATTTACTTATTATTGAATTGATTAATTAAATGTCTGATTAATTATTTTAAAAAAAAAGATCTAGGTGATTTACATAAAAAATGAAGAAATCGTACCGATCGACTGATCTACCTGGGAAAGGATAAATTGATCAACTTGAAGCTTCCGTAGTCGATCCACCGCATGTTTTTCGAGTTGATTCTTGACCTTTTTATTACATGTCTTTTAAATATAATACATAAAAATGATAGACATAATTCTAAAGAGCCTATAAATATCCTATATATGTTAACCTAGCGAGAATTACATTTTTTTTATAAAGTGTTCAAAAAGTTGTCTCAAATGTAGCACTGAAATGTAGGGCATTTTGGGCATAAATTTCATGAAATTAGACAAAACTTAAGACACAAAAATTAAAGTAGACATCCTGAACTTCATTTTAGGCTCAAGAATTTCTCGATTTGGAGCTTGGACGGCCGAGATATGCCCTTCGCAAGTTGGACCAAGATCCTGATCTCTCTTTCGAGTTGTGTGGCTTTTGAAGCATCGTAAACATTCAGCTGGACCTTTAAACATCTGGCCGAACCTTTGAACATTCAGCTGAATGATCATATTTGAATTTAAGCAAACATATGGGACATCCGTGGGGATCTGAACGTCCGGCCGGACCTTTGAACATTCGGCCGAACCTGCACTTCATCTTCTCCAAGCTGTTTTCCCTGTTTTGCTAAGTTTTATTATAGATACACAGTATATTAGCTATTGATAATTCATACAGACTCCTAAGGATACATTTTGGATAGTTAAAACAAATTATAACAACAACTAAAAATCAAATAAAAAAAGACATTGTGAAATTTTGGAATGGGTTGCAGGAGCTCAAAACTTGAATGTAAATAGTTCTACATCCTCCTGGATTCACACAGAACTCATATATGCAATTAGAACATGAAATAAAATTGGTAAGAAAAATATGTAAAAATTACAGAATATAATAAAAAAAAATAAAAATGAGAAAATGCTTAGTCTTGATGCATGAATACTCCGTGGATGGTTGGTTGCCCTCAGAATTGAGATTAGTTAGCGATTCTGGTAAGAAAATGAGCTGTTGGATTGTCCTTAACCAAAGAAAATATTTGGCCGCAGAAACCAATTAATTTTTCTCTATTTTGGTGTTTTTTGTCTGACTAAAACCTTGTCCATAGTCCCCTTCTCCAGCCTCCATCTCATTCTATTTATAGCCATGATGGATTAGGGTTTGTTACAGAAGGAATCTGCCTTTCCTCAGTGGGGTAAGGTGTGACAGATCACCTCCATCACCCCCTGTCAAAATGTGTAGACACCCTTATGTTTTTTTTTAAAAAAATCTTGAACACTCAGCTGGTCATTTGAACATCTGGCCGGATGTCGATTCGGGCCTGGTGATTTTTAGGCTTTAAATGATTTTCTGGTTTATTTGGGCTGTATTAAAGGTTCGGACAAATATGTAAACATTTGTTCGGACCCTTAATTAAGCCAAAAATATATTTTGAAAAATATTTAGCACCTTTAAAATAATTTTTATTTTCTTCAGCTCATTTCTATGAGAAAATGGGTAACAGAGTGGTCCAAACTAGACCGTATTCATCACCGGGCTACCGCGCCGCTTCCACGTACCTGCATCCAAAAATTCAGTGTCTACAGTTTGCCCCCGCTATGTCGGAGTTTAGCAATGTTGGATAAACATGAATAAATGAACGTCAAAGTAGACAAACATGAACAAACCTGTTAAAAGGATATAGTCTGTGTTTTTGGCTCGGGGTTCGATAGTCGTCGCCGATAAGTCAGAGGTAGTTCATCTACGTAGATAGTCATCTCTGATAAATGGGAGGTAGTACGTCTCCATAGATAGTCATCGTTGATAAATTGAAGGTAGTACGTCTCTGAGGTTTTGGAGGTAGCCCGTCTCCAGAACCTAGTGTCTAAGACGTGCTCGTCTGGACATAAAAATCTAGGGTACTCTCGATCAACTAGATAGGATTCCAGAAGTTATTTTCTTCTACTTCATTGAGGATGGAGTTATCTTCTTCAACTCCAGAAGTTATTTTCTTCAACTTCATTGAGGATTGAGTTATTTTCTTCAACTTCAGAAGTTATTTTCTTCAACTTCATTGAGGGTGGAGTTATTTTCTTCAACTCCATTTGGGGAAGTTCTTCTGGCTTAATGCTTATCCAAAAGAAAATAGTTTTACACGGAGTTCTGGGGCTGATGGAGGATTGCTACCGATTGAAGTACTGGATAGAGGGTGACTTGTTATCCCCTGGGATTATTGGAGATGGCTCACTGTCGATTATGTTTCTAATTATTGGGTGATTCACTATCATCAGGGCTTTCTGGAAATGGCTTACTGTCGCCTATATTTTCTGAGTTTGCTGAGGATGAGGGCAGTTTGCTATTACCTGAGATAGAGGGTGGCTTGTTGTTGTCGATGATTCTGGAATTTGAAGGTGGTTTGTTGTCATCTTTCATGTTGATTCTGATTTTAAAGGTGACCTGCTGCCCCTGGGATTTGCTCTTGGCTTTCTTCTCAGTTGTAAGAATATTATGATTTCTCTGCAGTATTGGTCTGACAGACTATTTTCTTTCCAAGGCTCCTCACTCACCTAGCGAGTCGTTGTTGACGTCACTCGCTTGATGTTGTCATTAGAAAGTCTCATCTTGCCCCTAAGTTTCAAATGCTTTGCTTTGCTCCGTTTGGGGATATGTTGGACTGTATGTGAGTGGGATTCTGCTTGCCCCCAAGCTTTCTGTTGCCTTAGTCTCTTGACTTTTCCTGGAAGTCCATGTCAACTCCTGACCAATTAATCCCACATCTGTGTTTGCTTGTACACATGGTTTCTATGATGGAGCACCCCTATCAGTTTTGTATTGATATTCCTGGACTCTGGTGAAGTCAATTTGTTCCCTTTGGTTTGTCAAGTCGGAGTTGTTCATCATGTCATGTCAAAGAAGACTCTAGTTATCACAGGGTTGTTTCCCTGGCAAGAATGCTCTCATTCCTTTTGGTTGAACCTTTATGATTTTCTTAGTTGCCTGTACGATGTATGCATGTTGTGGATGTATGCATGATATATGCAACGTGACTTTACAAGACGTGTAATGTTAGTCATCTCTCCTATTTTTTATGCATGAATGCATGAAAATGCATGAATTTTCAACCTTCTTCACATCGTAAACATCCAACCAGATGTTTGAAGATTCTGTCGGACCTTTGAATGTCCGGTCAGACCTTCAGTCCCCGCATGTAGCTTTTTTTGTCATCTGTCTATTGCTTCACTAGGTGTTACACCACTTATTCCTTCCTTCTTATTTCTGCTAAAGGTTGTCCCTTTACGTGTATGCCACCCTATAGATCAATTAGAGGTGACTTGTAATCCACATGCATGTAATTTATTTATATTGGGAATTGGCTCATCATTCTCGTAGCCCTATTTTTCTTTTCTTTTTCCCATAGCTCCTTTGCTTCTTCCATCATTTTCCCTTGTTCTTATTTCTTGCTCTTGCGATGAGTTCATTTCTTTCTCCTGCCCCTTCAATGGTTAAGGGTCTCATTAGAGAGCTTTTGGATTCCAGTCACCAAAAATGGAACTACCTGCATGATTTTGCCCTGTCTCCATTGGTTTCCATGAGGGGTATGACACTCGATGAATGCTTTCTCAGGAGTGTTGCTAAGTGTTGGAATTACCAAGATCATGTGTTCCGCTTCAAGGATATCGAAATATGCCCCCTGCTTAAAGAATTTGCTGCTATTCTAAGCAAAAGTTATGCTTCCCTTTCAATTCTTGTAACGTTGCCCAGCTTGGAGTTGAATTTTCCTACCTTCATGGTTCTAGTTTTTGACCTAGCACCTCAAACCCTGCTGTCTTACACAAATCAGGGGATGTTAACTCTACCTGAGTTGCTAAAACATTATAAACATAAGACCCCTGACTGTTTTGCTTGGCGAAGAATCCTTGCTTTCTCTTTGTATGCAGCTTACCTATTAATTGACCAGGATGGCATGGGTGATATTCAAATCGCTCACATTATTAGTCAGGTGGAGGCCGGTGCGGACACTTTTCCTGTCATTCTGGCTGAAACATTCATCGACTTGGATAGTGTTTCTCAGGGTGGTCGGTTTAAGGGTAGTCCTATGCTTTTATAGGTAGATGGTGGTTTTTTTTATTATTTCTATGATTATTATTATTATTATTATTATTATTATTATTGTTGTTGTTGTTGTTGTAGTTGTTGTTGTTGTTATTGTTGTTGTTGTTGTTGTTATTGTTTGACTGTCAATGTGGTAGATTTGGCTGAGGGAAAGGTTGGGCCTTTCAGAGATTCCTCGGAGTTTGAACCCTTACACGGCCAGGCAGTTGATGACCCGTCCTTTTTCTCGCACTGTACTAAATCTGACAGAAGCTGAATGGGATGACTTTTTGAATAGCAGATAGGAAGATGATATTCGATGGCATTGTCCACAGTGGTCCTTGACAGAAGTGACAGTGAGCTTTTTGACAGGTGAGTTCCATCGGCCAGACTGCACCTTTCCAGTTTCTATACCCCCTCCAGGCTTTGTCGCCAATATGGGCAAATTCAACATATTGTGTCCATACTTCTTGACTTTGAGAGTTCTCCTCTGCAGCCCCAGTTACTCAACCGGATTCACAGTGGGTGGGGCAGTAGACGCCGACTTATCAATGTGGCCTTCCGTAGTAGTGCCGTGACTGATGATCTTTACAAGGCCTGGGTTGTGTTGGAGAATCAGGAACCATCCACCTCCCATTCCCAAGAAATGATTACCATGTATAATGCAAGCAGAATGCAGTATGGAAACACTGGTCGTTAGGTGGTCTCATAACCGTCCTTTGCATGTACTTTGAAAATGTTTTCTTTTTCAAGCAGATGTAACCATTTCAATGTTATCATAAATAAGACAATGTTTATTAATAATTCTGTTTTATTAATATAATGCACTCCTTTATTTACAAAAGTGTATTGCACTGATCGCGCCTAATATGCCCCCTGTTACCAACCGTCATTTACAGGTTTTCTAGCTGGAAATTTTCTCTCAAATCATTATTATCATTTTTTCTTCATCATTTTTTTTATTATTATAGGTAGTATTTCTTCAGCCTGTCCATGTTGATGGGTTGAGTGAATTCATTGCCCTCCAAATCTGAAATCTTGACTGCCCCTTGGGTAGGACTTTCACAACCATGTACGGACCTTCCTAGGTCAGTTTGAACTTGCCTCGGGGATCAAAAGGAATGGGCCTGGCTTACTTCAAGACCCAGTCTCCTTCTTTAATGGCATGGGGCTTGATGCTCTAATCGAATGATCTGGCCATCCTTCATTGGTACAATTATGTATGGTAGAGGGCTTTCTTTCTATTTTCCTTTAGAGATAAAAGCTATCTGTACTTCTTCTCTGCCCACTCAGTCTCTGGCAACTGTGATTCTAGCACTACTCGAAGCGACATGCATTGCATTTCTAACGGAAGCACTACTTCCCCCCATGCACAAAAGAGAAAGGTGTTTGCCCTATTGCACTTCTGATGGTGGTGTTGTATCTGAAAATGGCATATGGTAACTGCTCTAACCAATCTCTGTATGTCTTGACCATCTTTGCTAATATCTTTTTGACAGTCTTGTTAATAGCCTCAACAGCCCCGTTGGCTTGCGGTTTATAAGGAGATGATTTGTGGTGCTCTATGCCATTCTCTCTCAGAAAGTTGGCCATTTCCCCTTGGAACTGTACTCTGTTGTCTGACACTATGTGATGAGGGAGCCCAAACTGCATTTGATCTTCTTGGCTAGGAATTCTGTCATGCTGTGTGCAGTAGCCGTTGGGAGTGAGATGGCTTCCACATATCTGGTAAAGTACTTGACTACCACAATGATATATTTATGACCATTGGAGGCGGTAGGTTTTATGGCTCCCATGATGTCAATTCCCCAAGCAGAGAAAGGCCATGGGGAAGCAAGATTGTGTAATTCTGATGGTGGTATGTGTCTCTGATCTCCGTATATCTGACAGCTATGGCACTTGCGAACAATTCTAATGCAATCCTTGTCCATGGTATCCCAGTAGTACCCCTGTCTCTGAATCTTTAATGATAGTACAGGTTCACTCATGTGAGGCCCACAAACTCCTGCATGAACTTCACTCATGATTCCCTCAGCTTCCTTTTTTGTGACACACCTAAGAAGCACTCCAGTAGGTGATCTTTGATACATTATGCCTTTATAGAAAGTGTAATTCTTGGATTGGAGTCGTATGGCAAAGCGTTGTTTGCTTGTTGATTCTTCTGGGTATTCCCGCATTTCCAGGTATCTTAAGACATCATAGAACTAAGGCTTCTCTTGAAGGCCAGTAGAGCACACTATCTCCTCCTTTAGGTAACATAGCTGTCTAGCTTTTGTCATTACCAAAGGTTTCATCTGTATTTTGCCAGGATTCTCCCATACTGAGGCAAGTGAGGCTAGAGCATCAGCCATTTGATTTTCTCCTCTTGGTAGGCAAAACATGTTGCATTTCTGGAAATAGCTTTAGACTCGCTGTAGGTATTCGATGTACAACTTCAATTTTTCAACTCTTACTTCACATTCATCCGTTGCTTGACTGACAACCAATTTTGAATCCTCATAGACTGAGTTTCTTTAACTCCTACTGAGCTTGCTAATTCTAATCTGAAGATGCATGCTTCATATTCGGCCATGTTGTTGGTGGCCGAAAATTGCAACTTCTTAGTAAGTGGAATTTGCTCCCCTGTAGGTGTTATTAGTAGTACACCAATCCCTGCTCCTTTATGGTTTACTGCCCCGTTGAAGTACAAAATCCATCCTTGAACTTCTATTGCATTAAGTCCTTCATCAGGGAATTCAAATTCAAATTGCTCGTCTGACTCTTTTGGATTGAGAGCCAAGAATTCAGCAATTACACGTCCTTTGATTGTCTTCTTGGTTGTGTACCGGATGCCAAACTCAGTCAATAGCACCAACCATTTAGCTAGCTTCCCAATTAGGACAGGGCCTTCATACAAGTATCACAGAAGATCGATCTTCGCCACCACTTCCACTTGGTAGGATTGAAAATAATGTCGAAGCTTGCGAGTAGCCCAAATGACCACCAGACAAGTCTTCTGGACTGCATCATTCTTGGCCTCGTAAGACAACAACTTCTTACTGAGGTAGTATACACATGCTCCATCCTTGCTCCATCTGCTTGAGCTACCATTACGCCAATGGCTTCTTCTTCTAATGCCATGTATAAGATCAGTGGTCTCCCAGCTTAAGGAGGTTGCAGTATTGGTGGATTGGACAGGTATTGTTTTATCTTCTCAAACACCTCCTGGCAATTAGAGTTCCATTCTTTGGGTTGGTTATTCCTTAATAGCTTGAAGATAGAATTAAAAATCATGGTTAACCGTGACATGAACCTGCTGACACATTGGATTTTCCCCAGGAATCCTCTGACTCTTTTTTCTGTCTTTAGGGGCAGCATTTCTTGAATAGCCTTAATTTTATCTAGGTCCACCTCTATCCCCTTATGGCTGACTATGTGTCCCAACAGTTTACCTTTTGTCACTCTGAATACACACTTTGCTGGGTTTAGTCTCAAATTATATATGGCTGCTCTTGCTAAGAATTTTTCTAGGGCATTAAAGTGTTGCTCCTGAGTAGGGGATTTAACCATCATGTCGTCTACATAATCCTTCACCTCCTTGTGCATCATTTCATGGAACAAGGTTGTAGCCATCCTTTGATACGTTGCCCTCACATTTCTGAGTCCGAACAGCATTACTGTGTAGCAATAAGTACCGTATTCTGTAATAAAAGACATCTTCATCTTATCAATCACAACCATCATGATTTGGTTGTACCCGAAATACCCATCCATGAAAGAGTACATAGCACTGGCCGTCGCGCTGTCAATAAGCACATCAATGTAAGGAAGGGGAAAATCATCCTTCAGCGATGCTTTATTCAAATCTCTAAAATCCACACACATTCTAATTCGGCCATCTTTCTTAAGAACCGGAACAATGTTGGCCAACCATTCTGGGTATTTACCACTTCTAGGAACTTTGCTTTCAATTGCTTGGCTATTTCTTCTTTGATCAACTATGCCCATTCCAGTCTCAGTCTCCTAAGCTTCTGCTTAACTGCCTTCTTATTAGGATCTGTAGGAATGAAAAGTTCTGCTATGCTTCTGTCAACCCCAAGCATGTCTGCGTAGGTCTAGGCAAATACCTCCTTCCATTTTTTGAGGATATGTTCGAATCTCTCTCTCTCTTCAGGGGTCACATTAGACGCAATCAGTATTTCCTGTGATATTTCTTTTGTACCTAAATTGAATGCATTTGTTTGCATAGAATTAATGTTAAACATGCTTATGATATGATCAATGAAATACACAGTGCCATCAAGATGAATATCACACAAGTAAGCAAAGTTGGTGTTTATATCATTGACCTTGGAAACAAACACTTCCTCCTCCTCAAAGAGGTCAGGAGTTATTACATCAATAGAATAAAAAAGTTCCATAAGTACATCATGAATAAAGGCATCAACATTAGAGAAATCAGGCTGGGCCTCTTCTTCCTTGACATCTACAATTTCTTCCTAGATCACCAATGTCTCCATCTTAGTAGTCAGCCCCTCAGTAATAAGCTCCTATAGATCAGAATGGAGTCTTTGTTGCTTGCAGCTTCACTTGGTGCCTTCTGGGCTTCTGGCATAAAGAAATCATACAAACCACCCTTCTTGACGGGGCTCGGCTTCCCTTTCTCAGTAAACTCACCAGTATATCCCAAACCTTCATGGGTAGTCTGAGTCTTAAAATCTGGGAATGTAGTAATCCCCTGCTGGTTCTTTCCTAATCCGGGACCAAGGAGGTAGTTCATCTTTTGGAGCATGGAACTGAATTGTGGGCTCATCCGTTCCTCCCCAATCATCATGACCAGAAACCTAATGGGAGAGATTTCACCCTTGGGCGCAGCTTGCAGCACAGCAACTGAATGAGTTGGCTCAGCATTAATAGTCAGGATGCCCCCTTTGTATGGGAATTTGATCTTTTGGTGAAGTGTGGATAGAACTCCGCCTAGAGAATGAAACCATGGCCTGCCTAATAGAACTGTAAAAGTCATAGGAATATCCAAGATAGTAATGCATACCTCGGATTCAATTAGTTCGACTTTGACTTTAGTAGTGAAGGTTCCCTCTACACTCCTCTTCGAGTCATCATATGCCTGAATGACTAGATCCGACCATTGTAAATCAGTAGTTGAAATCCCTAGCTTAGGAAGAATATTGGATGGGCAGACATTAATGGCAGATTCATCATCCACCATAACACAGGATGTTCTTTTACCATTGACGTCAGCTGTAATGTACAAAGCCTTATTGTGTTCCCAGCCTTATAGAGGCAGATCCTCATTAGAGAAAGTAATCTCTCCCGACTTCCTCTCCAACATCAGCCCAACCATGTTTTCAGTTGAAACATCCTCGGGGACCTGGATCTTGGACAAAGTATCCACTAAGGCTTTCTGGTGCGCTTCATAATACACTAGTACATCCCAAATGCTCACATTGGCCTTGGTCCTCTTCAACTGTTCTGTGATCAGGTCTTCTCTAACCTCCTTAATCTCTTTACCCGTTTCTGGGGCGGGACCACTCCTCCAATTACTGGACTCGGGAATATCTAAATCCTTTCTCTGATAAGCTCTGCCACTCTAGGTAACCTACAACAGGGACTCATCGTTTTGAGTCAAGTGAAAGGTATCGGCCAATTCTGCTTCATCCTGGCTTGAAGAGTACCAAGCATCAAACATGTATACATTTTTGACCCGCTTGTCAGAACCCCAACTGTAAGTTGTAATGACCAGATAGATCTCCCAACTGGGGAAGTTCTTCCCTTAAATGCTTCACATGGCCAGCAACCATGTCTTCCAATGAAGAGTCAGACTCAAAAGAGGTCAAAACCTCAGCTTCAGTAAAACCAGATTTGATGCACATAGTATGGTTGGGTGGAGGTACTCTGTGGTAGTTTGGCAGGGGGTTGTGTTTGGTGCTAGATGGTCTGTGGTCTGGGTAAGTGATCTTGCCTGCTTCGATTAGGTCTTGGATGGCATGTTAAGTTTGATGCAATTGTCGGTGGAATGTTTGGGGGTTTGGTGGAATTTGCAGAAGGCATCAGAGGTGTATCTGGGTGAGTTTTGGTTTGGTGGGAATCTAGCTGGTTCTGGTTTAATCAGGTTTTGTCTCTCAAGCCTCTCAAACACTTTGGATAGGGGTTGGTTGAAGTTGGGAAATTTTTGGTTGGTAATTACCCGGTTTACGTCAGTAGTTTTGGTGTTAGAGCTTGAGGGTCGGCTGTAGGTGGCTTTTCCTCTCTGGTTTTCTTCTCTTCAGCTTCTATTTCTTCACATTATATCCCTTCATCATACAGGTTACCAAAAGTCTTATAGTTCATTACCTGCAAAGTTTTCACCATGCTAGGAAGCACATTCTGGATCATTATCCGGACTTGGTCTTTCTCAAAGGGTTTGTCTTTGGGGAGTGCAGCCTTGTTTCTCCACTTGGTCAGAAAGTCTGCAAATGGTTCATTGTTTCTTTGTTTAGTCATCTCTAGGTCCCTTAGAGAAACCTCCAGTCTGGCGTTGTATGCATATTACCCTAAAAATGCCTCGCAGAGCTCCTTCCAGTTGGACTGGACAGTGGATGGCAGTCTGTGATACTAGTCTTAGGCTACCCCAGTCAAAGATAGTGGGAAGACCCCCACCTTCTGTTCATTATCAAGTGGAGTGGCAGCCATGATGGACCCATATTGCTTAAGGTGAAGCTTAGGATCCCCAACTCCATTAAATTTCTGCATGTCAGGCATA
>CANYLF011918083.1:0-10961 GCA_948193215.1 Bocquillonia castaneifolia
CTTCCCAGCAGCACAAGTGGTCTTTGACCACCTAGGTTGTTACCCCTTAGGTTCAAAGTCAAAAGTTTTGTATTATTTGTAACTTATTTCAAATTTGTTAATATACAATTAGAAAATTTGATAAAAAAAAATTTATGATTCATGTTAAATTAAAGTTTAATGATTAAATTACACTTTATTTTTCCTGATTAAGTCCTTTAGCTGGTTGACTAATATTAAAATATAAACAAAGGAATTAAAATGTTGAAAAGATCAAAATAGAGGGACTAATAAATTCGATTTTAAAAATAGAGGGACATGAGTGTTAATTTAATATAAATCCAAGAACTTTACAGTAATTTCACATAATTATTTGAGATAATTACATATTACCCATGTGTTTTATCTTAATACATTAAATACCCATCATTTTAAAAAAATATATATTTGTACTTCTATATTTTATTTATTATATAATAATTGCCCTTTTAATACAATTTTGATTATTTTATATTAAATAAAATGTAAATAACTCATAATTAATAAAAAAAATATGATATTATAATGATAAAACTTCTAAATTATTGTGTAAGTATATTTTAATATAAATAAAAATACTAATAAAAATATTTAGCATTAAAGTTTATAATTATTTATATTTACAATAAAAATATGTTTATATATTAATTTGAATTTTAATTACTATAATTTAATATTTGATCTTCATTGTGATTTTTCACTTTATCTTGATAAAAATAATCAAAATTCTATGAAAAATAGGTAATTTGTGTAATTAAATAAAGTACAGGATAAAAAAATATACTTTTCAAACGGGGGTATTTAATATATTAGGAGAAAACATATAGGGTAAAATATAATTACACCTAATTATTTTTAGATACTTTTAATAATATTTTTACCCCTCCTATCATTCCTTACACTTCCTCTTGCTTAAATTAACTACTCTTTTAAGCAGCATATTTAATATTGTTGAAAATTGAGTGCAATTTTATCAAATTACATTTTTTTACTCTCTAATATTAATGGTAATCAAAAGAATAAATTACTCATCGTAATAATTTTTACAAAACAATAATTTTCCAATCAATTTTTTGAGCAGTGTGTTATTATATAAAAGAATTGATGGTTAATTTAGAACAGACAGAATAATAATTAATTAATGTATCTCTTAAAAAAAACAAAATAACTCAAGGTCCCTAAGTAATAATAACACGGTCCATAATTTCTTTTTCTAAAAGTATTTTGAAATAATATTTATTATAAATAGAAAGGTTCAAGGCATAAATTGATATTCTTTATTTTTTTTATTAACTATCAAAGTTCAGGATAAATATTTTATTAAAGTTGTTATTTATCATATTAATTTCATTAATTAAGAAATTAGATTTTATTAAGATATAAATCTGCAAAAAAAATACTCATAATAATATATAAGTAACTCAACTATTGATGTAAAAAATTTAATTTTCACATCAAGAAGATGTTTTTGAAGATTCGATATTGAATATTGCAAAAATATCATCTCCACATATAGTGTTTCTGAGACTGATTATAGTAGAGTTTTTATAAATTTTATTATAATTCTTTCAAATATAAAAATTCTAACCATAATTAAAAAAAATGAACTATAATTTCTAAAAGTTACATTCCTTATTTTATTTAAATATTTAATACAAGTTGATATTTCAAAATTTTACTAAAAAAATATTAAAATATAACATTTAAAATAAATACAAATACCAAATTCCTAATTAAAATTTTGGCTTTAGTAATTCTTGATTAGTGAAAAGATATATAATTAATAGTTAGAGAGTATTGTAGAGAATCGTTAAAAATGATTCAATAATATAGGAAAATTCAAAAGATGCAAAACAAAAAATTCAATTTTTCATAGAAGAACACTTAATCCTTTAAATGATTTTGAAATATCAAGACAACAACCAAAAAGGGAAAAAAATGAAATGAATTGGTGACTATAGAGACAAGATTTTTAGATAGAGGTTATTGAAGTTATTCGGGCTATCCAATGATGAATAGTCCACTTTGAACCAATCTTGATGTTTGTTTCTCGATTTGAAGGACAAAAAAATAAACAATCAATACATTAAGGATCAAGGATCAACTAATTGGTTCATCCAAGTTAACCAACCATTGATGCAGAGACAAATCTAACAAGATTTCTTATTTTTAAGATATTAATAAATATTTTATTTATTATTTTATTTTTTTATTATTAGAAAATAAATAATATATTTTAGAAGATTTTAGTCAAGTATTTTAGTTTTTTTATTTAGCTATGAATTTTAGTTGATTTAGGAACTTAATAATTATTTATTTTAATTAATTTAGGAATTTGATATTTTATTTTCTTATTTAATTTTATTAGCTTATGTAATTAAGGTTAACTTCTAGCTTTACGATGCATGTATATTGTAAGCTGAAAAGTTAATATATTTGAGTCGGTTTAAGAATGAAATTTCATAGAAAGCATTTTCTTTTCTTTTTCCCAAATTTCGGTAGTCTTTTACTTCAATGAATTTTAAGTGTCTATTTTCCTCGCAATGTAGTGATCCAAAGTAGGATTGAGATCTTGGGTAATAAACCTGTGGGGTCACCAAACTATAGTCGGATTTCAAAAAGGATCCTAACGTTTAATTTGTTTCTTTTTGGTTACTAAATTTTTATTTTATTTCAATTATAGATTACCTAATGCAATTGGTGGCTAATTTGTTGGAATTAGTAGTTGATTTTCAACATGGTGAACAAAGAAAGTATATTCTCAATATATTTATCATGTCAACAAGTTCTTGCATACCATGTCATGTTTTAGTTAGCTATAGGGAAAAAAATTAGAAAAGTGAAAAATTAGGATTTATTTAGTGTTTAGGGTTTTCAACAACCATGTAAGTCATGATATAACATGTAAGAGCTTGTAGACATGACAAATTAGTCATAAATTCCAATAAATCAACTACTAATTTCAACAGGTAATCTCCAATTGAAATAAAATAGATGTTTGGTTACTAAAAAGAAGCAAACTGAAAGTTTAGTAAAAAAAAAAAATTAAAGGTTAGGATCCTTTTTAAAATCCGACTAAGCTTTATTAACTTGAGATCTTAGAAGGCATTATTAGGAGAATTCAAAGTTTGCAAGTATCTTCTTTTAGGGCTTTACCCTGTGCTTTGTATCCATTTGCTAATGTTGAGCAATAAAATCTTTTCATTCTTAAAAAAATAACTCTAACTTATCAAAAAATAATAATAATAACTCTAATCATTTTGACTAATAACAAAAATAAAGGAAACAAATAGTTATAGGCACAAGGCGCAAGGCGTAAAGGCTTAAATGACAAGTGTTTCAAAATTACAACCACAAATACAGTTGAACTTGAATGCAGCAATGAGAGACCCTTCGGTGGATTGAAAAAGAACTAATCATAAAACCAATTTAAGGAAAATCCCAAGCTCTGGTTTCAATTATATCAACTTTCCAGAAAAAGGCAAGGGAAATGAAATCATTCCAAATATGTTGCTATTGAGATAAAATCCACGTTGAGTTGCTGAGCCTAACTCGCCAGACCCCTTTGCTTGAAAACTTCAAGCATGGCAATCCCAATTTTTGCAGGAGATTCGACCACAGTTACACCAGCTTCCCTCAGGGTCTTTATTTTGTCTTGAGCTGTACCTTTCCCACCTGAAACAATAGCTGCACAAGCGGAAACAATAAGGAATGTCAAGTTTTTATGTCCAACTATTAGAAGTAATTGGTAATGTTCCATGAGAGAGAGAATGAAAGATGAACTGAACTGCAATACTCATATCGATAACAGTTAATTTCAAACTAAAAATGGCATGAAACACTATCAACTAAATATGCCAACCCAATGCCACACAAAAACAATCCACAACATGAAATTTCGTATCTAGTTTGAAAACAGTGAATGGGAAAAAAGGCAACTGTTGAACCTGTCATGTTTGAGGCACCAGAATGTTCATCATTCATGATGCTTTGTATTTCCAGGACTCTCTTCTTCCGGCTTTATGATTGATTTGCAATCTTACAAAGATTGGATGTGGACTCGCATCACAGAACAACATGAAAAGTGTGCATTTAAATAACTACAGTCTATTTAAATGATGGGTTCTTATATCAATAAAATCCTATCTTTCCTAAATTTAGAACTGCAAGATTACACCGTTCAATGAATCAAAGGTTCTGGCTACTGTTGATAAGGAACAGACCTCTATTGTAATAAAACCTAAATAAACAACAGGAGCCAAATGGGCACAGCTACTTGGTTAGGAAAATAACAGAAACAAGCTAATACTGATAAATTACTCGAGCATAAACATTAGCAGCTACAATACAATAAAGCAAGCACAAATAAATACTTCAGAAACACAACTTAAATAATCTTTCCAACAATGGAGAAGGGAAAAAATATCAGTGCACAAGGCTTCATGCAACACATGCTCTTGAAATAATGAGACAAAACAACCTTCTCTTTAATATTGCAAGAAGGCTATTGCTTTTGTTTGAGGCTTTGAGCTCATGAGAATATTACCCAATCAGTCAAAGGCTCATCCACAATACTTTAAGCTTATGTACACATGCAGTTTATTTCCCTACATAAAACAGCATCAGCCAGCTGAGATAACCTAGAACCTAGGCCAGCATCAGCCAGCTGAGATAACCCAGAACCTAGGCATCTAGCAATTCATTTCCTTCTGATGTACAAGAATCACATCATAAGCCTAAGAGGTATAGAGCAACCTTAGAGATTTTTCATTCATGTGATGCAGTTGGGATTGATTACTGTTTAATTAAGGTGTTGAAGATTAGATCATTTTGTTAGAGAGTTGCAAATTACATGCATGTTTGGACTGACATCAAAATACACCTAAGAGGTGTAGAGCAACCCTAGAGATTTTTCATTTAAGGTGATACAGTTGGGATTGTTTACTGTTTAATTCAGGTGTTGAAAATTAGATCATTTTGTTAGAGAGTTCCAAATTACATGCATTGTTTGGAATGATGTCAAAATAAGCATAAGCCCAGGGACCAGAACCTAAAAGAACTCAAATCTGCAAAACTCTCAAATACTTGTCATTCTATCAAAAAAAGGTTTGAATTTTTCACAGAATATTTATCACTAAAACAAAATTCTAGCCCTGGAAAACATAAAACCGTGACTGATAACTTGAAAATCTAACAAAAACCAAACAACCAGCTCACTAGTTCACTTATATGGTAGCATAACGGTATCCCATAAACAGAAGTACAGTACCAAATCTAACTAATACCATTATAATTCCCACATTTTTAATACAAGAATGCCAATCAGAACATGTAAAATCTTCCAACCATGCCCCCGCCACAAACAGCATTATAGTTTGAGAGTTAGTTTTGTTGAACAAAATTTAACATTACTTATTGTTGCTGGAAAGATCAACTTTCCATATGAAAGGAGATTGCTTAATTATTGAGGGGATTTTTATTCTCATGGAGTTATGGCCTTTATGAATTTTAAAGTATCATGAATTGAATCTTATAACCTTAAGCTGTCCTATATCACACACAGGTATAGGCACACGTATAAACATAAATCTTCATGTTCATGTGCAAAATGATACAGCAAAATGAAGAGACTTCAAAAAGCTCCTTGGTTGTTGCAACATCAGAAATATCTGAAATCTTAATTTCCTAGTAGGAGAAAGGAATCAATGATTTTGGAAGTTCTGAAAACAAAAATATATGATCTAAACAGAAGTCAGCAAAACTCACCTTCGCTTGCACGAATAATATGTTCAAATTATCTTTATTACTTTTCATACATGGCCTTAAAACATTCGGTAAGTAGAGGTATATGCAATCAAGAGAGAGACAAATTTATCTCACTTAGCATTCAATCCGAGTTGAACCTGCAATAAAACCAGAACCTGTAGCACTCATGGGACACAATTTAACCCCACCTTTTGAGCCTGGAAACTTCCTGGACCTACTAACAAATAACATGGCTGAACCCTACTACAATCACATTTCTCTGTGAGCATGCTGCAAGTTAAGATACAAATGGTGGAATGCATGAAGAACAGCATTTCAGAATTCCAAAAGAATTCCTGAAACAGAAATTTTAAAAACATCTCTAGAAAAAACCTAAATCTCTGAAATTAGCCTAAAATTGAAAAAAAATTCCGAGTAAGGAAAAACATCTCTAACATTAAAGGAATCCCTAGTACTATCCATAATTATCAACAGCATGCCCGGGCACAAGGCGCACCACGCTCGGATGACAATGCCTTGCCATAGTGAGGCAGGCATTCTACATCAGGCACGTGCCTTTGTGCCTAGCTGTGTGCCTCATGTAGGTTAGTGAGGGTAGAGTAGGAAAGATATCGCAAAACCCTAATCTATACATATGACAGAACTGGAAAAGAATAAACAGCAGTTAAGTTCCTGCCCTCTCTAGCCACCACTTCTTATAAAAGATCTCACTTTCAACTTAGAGATGAAGAGTGCAAAGAAGAATACATTGAAGAAGAAGAGATAAAGGAGTAAGAGGACATGATGGATGAGGATCTTGGGAGTGGATTTTGATGAAGATGGTGGTTTTATTGACGTTGAAGAAGATTAATATATTTAGTTATCTTCTAGATATTTCAAGAGTTAGGACTTAAATTTTAGAACCAGCATGGTAGTCAAGTAGCCACTAGCAAAGTAGGACTTTTTATTTTAATTCTCTTAAATATTGTTTTATTTTTAGTTTTCCTTTGCATTTATAGAATTATTGCCTATTACATGCATGCTTTATATTATGGATACTAATAGTCTTGTATTATAAGAAGTAATTGTCCTAAAATTTTATTACTTTAGCTTAGAATTTTATCACTACAAAAGCTGTTTATTTTTCTTTTCCTGTGCGCCTGCATCTTGCGCCTAGGCTCGAGGACCCTTGGTGCCTTAATGTGCCTATTGCCTTTAACAACTATGGTAGTATCATTTTTGTACACTTTGATGGTTGACAAATTTCAGTAGGCACTGCACTCAGAAGCCCAAGGCATCTTAGCATTACATCCATGTTTGAATTGCATCACAAAATAAAAAATCGAATAATTGCAAAAACTGTTACAATTCTTGAGTTAAATTCAATGAAAAGCATTAAATGATGAGATTAATAGTTAATAGACCCAACATGATCCTAAACCTTCAAGACAGTAAAATCCCCAGACTATCAAAAATCCCCAGACTATCACAAATTTATCTTTAGATTTTGACTCCTATAGAAAGCTAAAGGAATTCAATTATCCAAAACCAACATGGATGCAAATAAGTATTTTATAAATACAAGTAGAGACTCCTATGACAAAAGAACTTTTTCAGCAAAGCTGAAAACTACAAAATAGCACCTAAAATCTGACATTGTAAAATGCTGGACCAATCATACAGTTATTTAATCAGACATACAAATAAGATTTTAGAAAGCCCAGAAAGTATTATCTAACATTCAAATAAATGCTACATGACATCTAGACCATAATTCTATATTTCTCGAATTCTTAAAATCTGTTCTACTGAGTTTTTTTGTTCTCTGCATCACCAACTACAGCCACATTAACTTGAGAGACGTGAAATTAACTGGCACTGTAGAGAAGCTCTTTCAAGGATATGATGTTTAGCTTCTATAGAAACAATTTTATTCTCTCTGGGTTGATGGAATTATGAATGTTTTTCAAGGAATTAGTCTATCTGTAAAAGTCTCAAAGATAATATTCATTATATTGTACTTTTAAAGTTCTGAAATAGTACTCATTCCACTAGGAAAAGTATTGAGATTACCAGGTTTAAAGACTAGTAAGTGATACTGGATAAACCCAATTTTTTTAGTGAGTTCTGATATTGATATTAACATCTCTTTTAGTCTATTGATAAAAATTACAAAAGTGAAGAGGTATATAGGATTATAATGAGGCATAATAAACAATAAGCATTTAACATCATTGGACCTCAGTGAAAATGAATTCCCAACCAAGCAAGAAATTTTAAGAAAAAAAGGTCTAGTATAGCCCATTGCAACTAGGTAAGGATCAAGTCAAGGGTGAAGTGAGCTGAGTCCAAGTTCCAACAAAAAAATGAAATGGCAATAGTATATTGACAAACGTGAAACCTTGCTTATAAATAAATATTCAAAAGAACTATCTTAAAAAAAAAAAAAGCACAATAAATTTTAGTCTATCAAGCCATATTTCAGTCTTCAGAAATCAAAGTCACTATGCTTTTGAAAGTGAACCAATAAGCTAAGGCTACAATAAAATTTTATAATACGGATCATTAGTTTAATTCAGCAAACGCATTTAAAACAAAGGCACAAACAAAGAATTATAAAAGTAAGCAAATGGATATAGAAAATACAAATTGCATATTAAAAAATTTATACCTCCAGCATGACCCATTCGACGCCCAGGAGGAGCAGTGAGTCCAGCAATAAAAGCAACAATAGGCTTGTCAGTCCCACTTTCCTGTTAAATCATGGAACCAGTTTGAGCACATAGCTGCATCAATAAATATCACACAAATTTACCCAAGACACAACACAAATGAATAACATCTTACACTTTACATTTTGCTAACATTTTTCATATGATATTAGCTTTCATCTTGCAGAAGAAGTCATGGAATTATCTATAGTACCTCGGCAGGAGAAAAGGATAGGAAAGGTAGAGGGCAGTGTTTATCAGCAAAGCTTTCCCCTTTCAGCTCTCGGGTACATTCATCAAAAAGTATCTTTAATTGAATTGAAAGAGCAGAAATTTAAATACTCAAGCAATCTATTTCCTGATATGTTAACATATTAAAAATTACAAATAGAAATCAACACTTCTAATTAAATGCTTACTTAAGGTCAATGTTGACCTGAAAATAAATTATTATATTGCAATATTGAAATAAAAATAGTAAATTATTGTCTTCTCATCTAATTTTGGAAGGATTATGTCTCTTCTCCTTTAGTTTTTAAGCTATATAACATCTAGGTAGAAGGGGGTTCAGCCCCCCTTGCGTAATTTTGAGACTGCGATTATAGCATTATTCATATGCTTTAATTTCCCTCGTTGTCTGTTCACTCAAATTAAACATGAATCACAAAAGGTAGATATAAATTTGCATACTCACATAGATATGCTTGCCAAACGAAACTTAAGCATTTATATAAATCAGAGATCTATTTCAACTTTTCGTTGAATTTAAACTTTTATATGATATTCTGCAGCCTTAAAAATAGAGTTTCCTATACAGCCAGTAGCCAGATCATATTAACTTAACATAATAAAATATCTGGCACATTGTAGCCTTTAGATCAGGATTTGACAATTGCAAAAAAAATTAAAGGCTCTAGTTGGTTGAAACATTTGCAAACAATGAGAACTTGAATATGGTTTTCCAGAAATAGAGCTCAGATAAATCCTAACCCAATATATAGCCTGTCCAAGGTCTAAGCATTCAGTCCTTAATAGTATTCTTCTAGTTGAATCACAACAAATCAACAATCATTACCTTTATTAGTGCAGCAGCATCTTCCTCTGCTGTGCCTCCTATCTCTCCTATAAGAATTATACCTGAAATGAATTAAACAACTTGTTACCACAGAGGTAGATCATCCCTTTCTAGAATTTAGTTACAAGTAATTCTGTCAAAAATAATTAAAAATAATCAAGAGTGAGCAATGTTTAAACAGTCAATATTAAACAAGTTGGTAGGTTACTAGGTTTCACACATATACCCACAAATGTGATTTGTTGCCAATTTCCATGTGAGCATGTGCAAATTCCCTGCAATAACTTCACCAGGAAATTTCCCCATAAATAGCAAATAAGAATTCAATATTTCCAAAAACAACTTACCTTCAGTCTGTGGATCTGACAGAAATTTATCAATGCAATCAACAAAGTTGGTTCCGTTGAAAGGATCTCCCCAATACCAACACATGTAGATTATCCAAGACCAACAGCCGTTGTTTGGAAAACCTGAAATTTAAATAAAATGAACATACCTAAATTAACAAATCGCTTACAACTAGAGATATAGATGCATAAATCACAAAATTACAAATGAAAAAAAAAATTATTATTGAAATCTCTATTTTTTCTAGGCATGAAGGCAGAGTGAAAGAGCAAGTAAAGCATTAAGAAGAGACAAATAAGGAAAGGAGGATAAGGAGAAAGCAAGATGTGTGTAAATATGAAACTGAGCAACAACCTAAAGCCTCATCCATGTTATCATCTTCATTCTTCTTGATTAAACAATTAAAAATAAATCTACATTATTTTGTTTCTCCATATCAGCTTGCTGGCCTCTGTAGTGGGTTTCAACTGAAAATCCACTATTCAGTAAATGGAAAAATGACAAAAATATTCAAAAAAATGAGAATAAAAGGCAGGATAGCATCTGGACAACTTAGTGAAGCAGGGGTTGATAGGCCTGCTCCCACTACCTAAAAGCAGAAGGGGGCACCACAAGCACATGTAGCATAACATTGCACCCCACCTAACTTTAGTATTGAAAAATAATCTAGTGAACATAAATTGAATCACATGGTGATGATAAGGATTTGAAACTGACCGCTTCATAGGTTAAAGTGCCAGATCGAGAAACAATTTCAACGCGACCAGGTTTATGGATGTAGCCAAGCATTATGCCAATCTTACATTCACCTGGCTTGATAATTCCAGGGCAGTTAGGACCAATCAAGCGAGTTTTAGATTGCTGATTAAGAGCAGCCTGCACACGAACCTAGAGAAAATAGAAATACGAAGAAATGCAATGGTAAAGCTAGAGAAAATGCATAGAATATGAGCAAGGAAAGTGAGAATTTTTAAAAAATACCATATCATGTTGAGGAATTCCCTCAGTAATGCAGACAACAAGATCCAATTCAGCATCCATAGCCTCCATAATAGCAGCAGCAG
>CANYLF011918315.1:0-15029 GCA_948193215.1 Bocquillonia castaneifolia
AATCTAGCTTGATACAACTTAAAAAGACCTTTCATGATAAAGGCAAAATATGGCGAGCTCCTACAAACAGGCGACTTGTAACCAAAACACCATATTAAGACCTCTCACGATAAGGCATAACAAATCCCATTGGGAAAATAAAAAGACCTTAAAAACTAAGGCAAATATACTACAAAGACCTTTCACGACAAAGGCAGTTATCAGCTTCAAGCGATCCCTTATTAAGGGGCGACCTAATAAGCAAATATCTTATTAAGACCTCAAAGGTTGGGGCTCAATCAATCTCATGAGACAAGGAAAGACCTTAAAACACTAAGGCAAACAAAGACCTTATAATATAGTTAAGGCAATTTTCAATGCATGATACAAGCATAAAGAGGCTTAGCGCAATTCAAGGTGAGTGAATGAATAGCCATTCAATAAAGACCCCCAGAATACTTAAGGGGCATATTTTATAAGGCAGAACCAAGGTATTAATAAAAAAAATAAAGGGACGATACTGAATACTTTACAATAAAGAGAAAATCAGGTGGAGAATAACATTCATAAAACCACTAAAGAAGAAGACAAGGTGAACGGAGAAGATATAAATATATTAAGCAAATTGTTTGAGTGCTTTAATAAAGCAAAATACAAGGATGATTACTCATTCGCCTCATCTTCATCAAGGAATATGGCATTCATAAATGTGAAGTTGGAGTTAGGAAATTGATGTTGTGCAGCTGCATGAAGCTTCACCCGATATTTGATGAGGGTTCCACCAACACGGAGCGCCTTAGGAGGGTGCTTTCATCCTCAAGTTGAGTAACTCTAGCCTGTAGGGGCTTAGCACTCACCTTCAAGTCTGAGTTCTCCTTCTTCAGCTAGTTCGCCCTCTCCGTTAATGTTTGTAATTGGGCTTCGAGATTAGCTTTTTCCTTATTGCACTTTTCTTTGATGTGCTTTATTTTATCCTGCTACTTCTTCAGCTTAGCATTCGCCCCTGCAGTCGCCTTATCCACTGCGGACTGAACCTGAGCCTACATATCTTTCACTGCTCTCTTATGAGCTGAACGCTTCACCTGATACTTATATTTCATCGTTCGAACAAGGTTCAGCGTTTGAAAAGAATGCATAAGGAAAAGTCAATAAACTAAAATATAAAGTAGAAAAGAAGAAAATATAACATATGAAACAGAAACTTACTGAAAGCATGTGCTCCTGAACTTGTAAGGCGAACGAGTTGTGAGTTCGCCCTGAAAGACCTTCTATGTCAACAGGAAAGCTTATTTCCCTGTTGATCAGGACGGCAACTCGATTATCTTTGACAATGGGATTCCCCAACTTATCCACCCATTCTTGAGCATAAGTGCTCACATCAATAAGATCGCCCTCAGAGCCAGAGGACCTATCATTAATGGTCTCAAACAACTGAGAGTGAGTCTTCTTTTTTACAATTGCTGACTTTATTCCCACCTTCACTAATCTTTTTCTTTTCCTACTCACCTTAGATGGTTACTTTTGAGATACTTCAGGCATAGTACCCTCCACAGGTGGAGTGGGCTCAGCGTCAGCAGTTGTATTAGCTCCTGGGGGAGGTGTAGTTGAGAGGTTTGCCTCATTTTTTCCAGGTCCTGCTTCGGCCATCATAGCAGTAAAATTGAATCTTGGCATCTGTACAAAAATAAATAAAACAAATGTAAGTAAAAGGGAGAAAAGAATAAATACATTAGATGGTGAATGGCTGGGTTCACCAACTTCAGCCCTTACATCAGCTTCTTCTTCAGAATCTTCATCAGATTCATTCACTAGCCTGGGACAAAAAGGTCTGGTTTTAGGATATACTCCTCCCCATAAAGGTGTTTTTTGATAAGGGTTTGAAGGTGAACTTTGGACTGTTCACCTAAGTATTGGGCGACCTCCACAGAGGCGCTGTCTAAGGTCCTTACTCGTTTGGGTTTTATAAGTGTTGTAGCCCAGCTGTTAGGAATCTTACCCCACTCAGCCTCACAGGTCACTATATAAAATTTGTCCCTCCACCCTTTTTAATGGTTCTTGAGACCCTCAAATCTCTTCTTAATCGCCTGAAAGGTGACGTACTCAGAGGTTCCTACTCCCTCCACTACGCTATATGCGTTTAGGAAGATTTTGGGGGTAAGGGTATAGCCTTTTGGTTGGCATAAAATTGATGTGGCAGTAAAGAGTTTGTAGGCATTGTGATGGAGGCGAGACAAAGGACATTGTATGGTTTCTAAAATTTTTTGAAGTGTAGGGTCTAAGGGGAACCTAAGACCACTCTTCATAGACTCCTTATAAACTATCTGTTCATTTGGGCCTAGGGATTGGTTGGTGAAGCTACCCTCCGTGGGTAGCCTCACTGAGTAACCTTCTGGCAGACCGCCATACCTAGTGGTGAACAAATCTAGTTCATCTTCATATTGTTTGGCGGGGTGACGATCTACTGTATCCTTAGGCTGTTTACGGGCCATATGTTTAATTTTAAAGCCTGGAGGAGGAAAAGGTTTAGGGGCGACTTCTGTGGTATTATTGCTAGCACTGGAGGACTCGATATCACTATCCGAGGGGTTGTATGGTTTATCATCTAAAGGTAAGAAGGGGCGAACTATCTTTAAAGGTTTGGGGTTTAAGGAATTGGAGGCGTTTTGAGGAGTTGAGGTACTGGCTTGAGGTGTTGGCCTTGGGCGATTGGGTTGCTTAGCACCGTTTGAGGAGTCAGAGGAAATTGAAATAACAGAGGGTCTGACTGGGGGGGTTGATGTAAAAGTTGA
This sequence comes from Bocquillonia castaneifolia, assembly GCA_948193215.1. Taxonomy (NCBI): domain Eukaryota; kingdom Viridiplantae; phylum Streptophyta; class Magnoliopsida; order Malpighiales; family Euphorbiaceae; genus Bocquillonia; species Bocquillonia castaneifolia. The sequence continues at coordinate 2,769 of CANYLF011918315.1, forward strand.
AGAAGTGGATATGTTAAACGACGGAATCACCATGAACGGACTAAATCCTACCCAAAACAATCCCAAAAACAATTATCAGAGAAAAGAACTAATGGGTATAGTCAAAACAATAGACAATAGATAGACTCCCATAGGGAGGACAGTTGAACAGGAAACATGGGCATCATAATGAATAGCAAATACAGGCAAACAACATGTTTCTATACAAATATCATCAAATCCCATAAAATATCAAGAACATAAAGGGAATAAAACACGCATCCCATAAACTGAAATGGCTAAAGAAGAGATGGAAAATGCTAGAGAAAGATGAGACTTACTGTCTTTGAAGATGCGTTTCGACTGGCTCAGTAAATAGCTTGTCGATAGCAGTAGAAACGCTGGTGAAATGAAGGAGTAATGGTGGCTAGAGAATGGTTGGATCGTCTGAGTAGAGGGAGAGAAAATAGAGAGATGTTTCGTCTGAGAGGTGAGAGAGAGAATAAGTAGTTTTTGAAATAAGTTAGGGTAATTATAGAGGGAACTGAATGGTTTTCATCTGAAAAGACATGGACGGTTTCTCCTAGGAAACTGAACTGACGTGACTGTCTAGTGGAGCAAGTGTTAGCAGGCGCCGTTTGACATTTATTACCACTTTCGAGGACACTCGCCCACATAACAGTAATCTTCTATGGGAAACGTGCCCAATGGAAGGTGATTCTCACAAAATTATGCTTTTAGAATAGTTCGCCCATATTTCCAAGAAAGAGATCTCAAGACGGTTCGTCTTTGTTCAGAAGAAAGTTATCACAGGAGGGTTCGTCAATGATTGATATTACCCTCAAGCTAAGTCTTTGACATTAGCACTGCTAGGGGGGACTTGTGATACGAATCACTACTCTAAACCCAAAAGGCCCAGTTGGCCCATTTCATGCTAGGCTCACGTTAGCCCATTATATGTCCTGACACCTTGAATCCTAAGTCAAGAGGGACTCTCTCATCCTAAGGGGGGTTCCTAATCCTAGGGGGACTCTGACTCATCACAGCAAAGAAGGACTCCTAAGCCTATTAGGACAAGGATTCCTGGGCTCAAGAGGATTGTTCCCACCACTATATAAACCCCTGCCATCTAGGGTATCAGGTATCATCATCTCATTCATACATTCTTATAACTCTAAAGAGAATATCTCTCTTTTTGTGCAAGTTAGGCTAACTCCGGTGACCAAACAACCTCAGGGGAACCTCAGACAAGGCTTCGTTCTTGGAGAAACGTCTTGAACGTTTCAGGATTCAAGGACAAGTTTAAACAATAATTAATTGCTACAAATATCATAGTAAATACAAAATATTCAAGGTAAATAAGAATTTTTTTTAATTATATTTTATCTCTTATTTGAAGATAAAATATAAAACTTAACAATTCACAATGAAAATGAGTTTTTTTTAACAATGAACTATGTGGGCTTTGATCTCGTTAAGCGGGTACATAGGCATTTAGGAATCAAGTTTCTAAACTCAAGTCTGATCTTTAAATTTTTTTTCCCTTTTTTTAAAAATTCAAATTATTTTCTCAGCAATGATATTTTCAAGGCGAACTACGTGGACTTTGATCCCGTTAAGCGGGTACGTAAGCGTTTGGGTATCAAGTTCCTGAGCTCAAGTCCAATCTTTAAAAATACTTCCATTTTAATATAAGAATTAAATATTACTTTTCAACAAAAACACTTTTTCAGGCGAACTACATGGACTTTGATCCCATCAAACGGGTACGTAGGTGTTTAGGAATCAAGTTCCTAAACTCAAGTCCAATCTTCAAAAATTATTTTCATTTCATTTTTAATTCTATCTGATTTCGAACTACGTGGACTTTAATCCTATCTAACAAGGTATGGAGGCACTTGAAAGTCAAGTTCTCAAGTTCAAGTCCAACCTTTTATTTATTTTTTTCCTCTCTTCAAATTATTTTAAAATTTATATTAATGATTATATTATAATATAAAATTCTGTCTAAGGAAAATGGTACTTAAATGAGTCCGCTCGTGACCCACCATTTACCTGAAAATTTATACAATATAATTGTTAATATAATATTCCTTAATTCAAGATTTTGGATTATATTTAAATTCTATGTAAAATAAGAATTAATTAATAATCTTTTTAAATACCTTGGATAAGATACTTATAATTTATAATTATTATATATCGGATTTGATCATAAAAATTTTATGCACACGCGATGTAGCAAGAATAAATACAAACACAACATAAAGTACCAATTTTTGGGCGTTGTAGGGGTGGTAATACCTTCCCTGCACAATCGACCCCCTAACCCATTTAATCGCAGACTAGTTATATAGTGTTCCAATCGCACTCAACTGGATTGGTGGCGACTCCGAATTCCTTTATCTAAAGAATTAAATTTTAAGAAATAATAATCACACTATCGTCAATTGACCGATCAATTTATTTATATCTATTTATATATTATATATTTATTTTTTATTTTATTATTTCTCGCCAGCCGGATCGGCCGGTAGCGACCGTAAAAAATTGTAAGCTTAATTTTAAGCTTAATTTGATATTTTTAATCAAAATAAAAAATGGTTTATGTCTATAAAAGGGAAAAGTCATGGACTAATCTCATTGTTCATGATGTCAAAAATTCAAATATCTACTCTCTTCTCTTAATAAAAGTCCAAAGTAAAAAATTGTACAATTTCTTTCCTCCTAAATTTTGAAGGAAAAATAAAATTAAGGGCTTCATTGAGTGCCTTCTAAGTTCTCTGTCCCATATGAGGTAGGAGATGACCACCGATACAATTATGGCAGTGGCTAGAAATATAATTCAAAGCAATGTTCAAAAAAAATATACATGTGTATAACTGGTTACATGTTATGATAACTTTATTTTTCATATACTTTAGTTCTAATTTATTGTAACCACCGTAAGATTAAAGTGTATTTGATGATTTAACGATGATTATAACAAAATTAAAATAAAGTATATCAAAAACTAAGTTACCATAAAATCCATCAACAAAGTAGACACAACGTATATCAAAAATTAAGTTACCATATAATCACCGTATAACTGAATTAACTGTCTGTTAATTCAATTAAATTAAAATTAATAAAGTGGTAAAAGTAAATTGATTTTCTTTATTAGTATAAGAAAGGAGGAAACCAATTGCTGACATAAAAAGCCGTGGGGCATGTGTAAGTTGCATCTATTATCAGTCCCAGATTTATTGCTGTCTCGCAATCTTGTACTAAAAAAAGTGCATGTTTTATAATGTTACAATAGAGTGATTATATCTTATCACCAGATATCCAAATCTATAGACAATTGTTATGCCATACCCTCAACTTGCATTTATTTTCTTTCGCAATAATTATAATTTGATCTTAAGTAAAATGCCAATCGATAATTGTTAATGTAGATGTTCCAAGGTGTTTATATAATTTAAAAATGAAAAATTGATGTTTTATAATTAATATGTATTATTTAGAAAACTAAACAATACTAAATTGAAAGACAAAAATTCCCCCCAATACTAACAACAATTAATATCACACAAACTAATCAATTATATTCAGAAACATACATTTTAGAGGAAAAAATTTACATAGATAGGATTTGAATACATCACCTTGTGGTTTTATACCTCCACCTTAACTAATGTGTCAAGATTTCATTGGACCAGTTTAAATTTATAACAAGTTATAATTGGTTATAATAAATTACAATAATTTATAAAAAAATAGAGGTATTCCAAATAAAAATATAATTCAAAGATTCTGTCTCTCTTTTTTTCTTTATAGAAGAACCAATTGAAAATTTCAACTTCATCAATATATATAGAGAAAAAAAAAGAAAACTGATTTTTTTTAAAAAAAAATTAAAAAGTAACATTCCTATGTGAAACTTCAAATTAATCAAAATATTTCTATTATTAGACCAAGCAACATGAACAAAACAAATTATTTATTGTTTTGTTAATACATCTCTATTTATTTATACAATATATACATTTGGAAAAATCTTATTTAGACCGGGTTTTTATAGATTCAACTCACATAAACTCCACTATTCTTAAATTGTAGAAATCAGCTATGTAAGTATGAGTTCATAAAGACTAGATCTATGAATATGAGTCCATAAAGACCATGTTTAGGTAAGAATTTTTTGTATAAGTTTATTCTTCAAATCCAGCTACAAAAAATTTATGCAAACTAATATTTAAAAGTTAAAAATTTCTTTAAATAAAGTCTAAATTAGTTAAAAATCTGGTTATCTTTAAAATACTAATTTTGAGTCTAAATTAATTAAAAATGTAATAAATAATAACTAAAAATTTAGTAAAAATTAACTCTAATCTAGATTACTATGGATTTCTTTTGAGATCCACTGATCTTAAAAAATCAATTCATGTGTAGCATGCAAAAAGGTAAAATTAAAAAAAAAAATTGCTGACTTTGCACCTGATCTTTTGTTTAATAAACAAAACAAAATCCAAAAAAACAACACTATATATAGTAACAAAGCAAAGTAAGCATTGTTGCCTTGGTACAATATCTAATATTTTAATGCGTACCCATTAATTAATTAAATAAAGAAAAGAAGAGAAATTTGCAAATAAAAACAACAATATGCGTGTGATCTCTTTCTGTCTCCTAACATATTGCCGTGTTATCAGTTAAAAACAATAATTAAAAAAAATAAAAATCACAACTTTTTGCTGTCCTTTATTCAAGTTCAAAGCTGAGTAACTCAAAGAAATGGTAATACTATGAAGTGGGTCCCACTTGCCAGACATCACACGCCAATTGCATTCATTAGCTGCTTCTATGTAGTTGCAAACACTTGCCTCACTCTCATACTTAACAGAGCTAAAGCAACTTGAGAGAGGAGATACACAGAGAGATGGAGGAGGACGGTGGTGATTGGGTGGTGGTGAGGCGGCCTGCAGAGAAAGATTGGTGGAAACCAAGTAGTTTTATGGAAAATGATGATGATGATGAAGATCACAGGCCATTGAAAGTTGTGTTTGGTGGGCCAGCTAAGTATTGGACTGATGCAATACCAATTGGGAATGGCCGCCTTGGTGCTATGATTTTTGGTGGTGTTGCATCTGAAACACTCAGAATCAATGGTATATTCATAACCCAGATGATAAAGTTTGTTTCTTTTGTTTTAAAGATGGTTACTTTTGATGTTTTCTTTATTTGGTACTTGAAAAGGTTTGAGCTTTTTTGGATACTGCATTGTTTCTGTTTGTTTGTAGGTTGTTTGCAATAAAGCCATGTAAAGAAAAATCTGTGCTTTGTAAAAGAAATGGTTACTTTATATTCTTTTTTTTTTTTTTTGAATTGTGTATTTAAACTCATTCCATTTTCTACTGTTGGCCACTAGGTTTGTTCTTGAGTTTGATAATTTATGTGTTTGTTTCTTTTTGTTGGTTCACTTGTGAAGGACTTCATTTTCATCCGGTGGCTGGGAAACTAGAAGTTTGGATCCATAGAATTTATGATTTTGTAGTGTCGTTCTTGATGATGATAAATTGTGATGCTGAATGTGGAGTTCAGATTTTCTTTTCTTTATTAATTGTAATTCTTGCGATGATGTACAGTGAATAAAGTACAGTAACCCCATTTGAAGTTGTAGATCAAACATTATCTGCTTTACTGCATTTTTCAAAAAAAGATAGATTGCATTTGTTTACTGTATTTTCCACTAACTCACATCATCTTGTCTGGATTCTTTTAGAGGACACACTCTGGACTGGGGTCCCTGGAAATTACACCAATCCCAATACTCCAGAGGCTCTTTCACTGGTTAGAAAACTAGTTGATGATGGTAAGTATGCTGAAGCCACTACAGAAGCAGTCAAATTGTCGGGAATCCCATCTGAGGTATGCATCTTAGTTTACCCGTGACATAGCTACTTTTCTACATTACCTTTCGTAACTGTCATTGGCAATTATTTGTTATTGTCTCAATTATCTAATACATGTAGTGACTTAATTAAAAGTTTGTGATGATGGAAGTATTCATCAGCTACAGGAGGTTTATTTACTGCTATCTGCACCTCTTTTCACATTGTTAAGTTGCTGACGATAACTATGGGTGCTTTTGATTTTTATATTTTTGCCTTTGAGGTTTACAATTACATAATGTGGTTAAGTTGAATAGGTTTCATGACCATGGCAGTGCTTTATCAGTTCTTAGCTAACGTCAAACTAGGATCATTTACTTTGCCTGCATATGTTCCTCTAATTGAATTGATACTGCAGATTCTATAAGAGAGCTTTCTGTGTCCAGTGCTACTTTTGTTACTCGAAGCACCAAAAACTGCCAGCAATTTCATGGTTTATATGAAGTGCAAGATTTTCTATTATGAATAATACTGACTTTGCTGCTAATGTTGGTGCCTTTTCTCCATGACAATGAGATTTCAATTATTTTGGGAATTGCATCTCTAATTGTTATGTTCTGTTGTTGAAGATCTACCAAGTACTTGGTGATATTAAACTAGAATTTGACGATTCCCATCTTAAATATGACGAGAAAAGCTATCAGAGAGAGCTGGACTTGAACACTGCCACAGCAGGAGTAAAATACTCTATAGGTGATGTAGAATACACGAGAGAACATTTTGCTTCGAATCCCAATCAAGTGATTGTGACGAAGATTTCTGCAAGCAAATCAGGGTCTCTGTCATTTACAGTGTCTCTAGACAGTGAGTTGCATCATCATGCAAATGCAATAGGTGAAAATCAGATCATTATTGAAGGAAGATGTCCTGGAAAAAGGGCTGCACCACAAGTGAATGCAAGTGACAATCCCAAGGGAATTCAGTTTACTGCAATTCTCAATTTACAGATTAGTGAGAAAAGAGGAAAAATACATGTTCTGGATGGCAGAAAATTGAAGGTGGAAGGCTCAGATTGGGCAGTTTTAACTTTAGTGGCCTCTTCATCATTTGATGGACCATTCACCATGCCTGTAGAGTCGAAGAAGGATCCTACTGCAGCATCCCAACATGCATTGGGTTTCATTAAAAATTTATCATATACTGATCTATATTCACATCATTTGGATGATTATCAGACTCTCTTTCTTCGTGTCTCACTACAGCTTTCAAAGAGCTCAAAAAGCATTTCTAGAAATGGACCTCTGGATGTGAAGAAACTTTTGTCCTATAAAAATTATTCATTTGTCAAGGGGAGTGAAAATGATACCATTCCAACTGCTCAGAGAGTAAAATCTTTTCAAAAAGATGAAGATCCATCTTTGGTTGAGCTTTTATTCCAATATGGTAGATATTTGCTTATTTCTTGTTCAAGGCCTGGGACTCAGGTGGCCAATCTACAGGGTATATGGAGTAAGGATAATGCGCCACCATGGGAGTATGCTCTCTCTCTCTCTCTCTCTCTCTCGCTCTGTGTGTGTGTGTGTGTTGTATACTTGTGTGTATTCATGTTATGTTTTGTCTGTACCTTGGTAGACTTTACTATAGATCTTCTGTCTGGTGCATAGATTCATGTGATAATGTATGTGTGTGCATGGCAATATATGTATGAGAAGGACTTGTTAGTGGACATATTACTTACTAGAGCAAGAAAATGATCAACACTAGGAATGGGAATGTCACTTCTAGTCCTGCATATTATTGTTTAAACTGCATAAAACCAGTATATAGCACAAGTAATACCAAAAAAGTATAACAATATCTTCTGGTCCTTGTGCATTAATGATCTAATTTTGATCCTTCTTCTATGATATTTTCAGTGGTGCTCAACATCTGAACATTAATCTGCAAATGAACTACTGGCCTGCCCTTTCGTGCAATCTCCGTGAGTGTCAAGAACCTTTATTTGACTACATGTCTCCTCTGTCAATCAATGGAAGTAAGACCGCAAAAGTAAGTTTTTCTCCCTTTTTTTTTCCATATATGTATATTTCACTGAGTTGTTGGTACATATTTTTCATGGTTTTTATTGCATGACATTCTAGTTTTTATTGCCTGATTCTATTTTTGAAATAATTTTTTACAAGTACAGGGATTCTACAACTCAAAATTTTAAGATTAAATAACCCTTTGTGTATTATATTGTCATAATGGTATTCATATGTACCAGGATGGAATCATAATATTCACACAAAAAAAAAATGCTCTCTGTCCATAATTATTGGTAAATTGTAGGGACCTAAATAAATTTACCCAATTTTCAAAAGGAAATATCAGAAAAATTCAGATAAACCAAATATAGTCCATTTGTCCTTGGCCCTGTACTTTCAATGGCAGCTTTTCATATTCAGTTATTGATTGTTACAGGTGAACTATGAAGCAAATGGTTGGGTGGCTCATCAAGTGACCGACATTTGGGCAAAAACATCACCAGATCGAGGTGAAGCTGTGTGGGCTCTATGGCCTATGGGTGGAGCGTGGCTTTGTATACACTTGTGGGAGCATTATGCTTACACTCTTGACAAAGTAAGATCCTAGTTGTCCGTAATTTACTACCTGCTCACTTTTACCATCAGAATGAAACATGTGCTAACCTGAATTCATGCTACATACTCAAGTGTCTTATTTTTCTGAAGAAATGATTAATGACAACAGAATGTCCATGATTTAATTTATTTTTTAATTAATTGTTCTCGGAGATATTTTTACTTGTGTCATAGTAAAGAGTTGTATATAGTTCTTGTTTATTATGTAGTCAGTCAGTGATTGCTAATGAATGCTGCATAATTAGGATTTTCTAAAAAATAAGGCATACCCTTTGTTGGAAGGATGTGCAAAGTTTCTATTGGACTGGTTGATAGAAGGGACTGGAGGATATCTGGAAACTAATCCATCAACTTCACCAGAACATATGTTTACTGCTCCTGATGGAAAACCTGCTAGTGTTAGCTACTCAACGACTATGGATGTGGAAATCATACAAGAAGTATTCTCTGAAATTGTTTCTGCAGCAGAGGTTGTATTTTTTTCCCCAGTTTGTTCCTTTTCTCTTTGTTAGTTCTGCATTATTTTTGTAATGTGGAATGTTCCTTAAAAGCAGATTTTGGGAAGAAACGAGGATGAACTTATTCAAAAAGTCCGTCAAGCTCAACCAAGACTTAGACCAATTAAAATCGCTAGAGATGGTTCCATGATGGAATGGGTATGTCTTTACCCAAATTTCTGAGGTCTTTGAGAAGAGTTGAAAGATGGAGCATGAGTGAATTAAGTTGTATGCAACAAAACATATGAAATATTTGGATTTGTGGGTAAAAAGCACGCTTTATGTTTTTCACAGGCTCAGGATTTTGTGGACCCAGAGGTTCATCATCGACATGTATCTCACCTCTTTGGCCTCTTTCCAGGACATACAATAGCTGTTGAGAAAACTCCAGACCTATGTAAAGCTGCTGATTATACCCTTTTCAAAAGAGGTGAATATCTAACTGACCAGATAAAGTTCCGAATACAAAAGGATTTCAATAACATGAAAAAAAAAGAGAATGTTTAATCACTTTCATTTGCCACCTCAAGTTTAGTTCTATTGGAATACTATGCCACTGACCACAATATATTTGTATCTTTACTATTACTGTAATGATTTTCAATTGAAAACTTCTGACTGATGAAATTCTAGAGTACCTATTGATGCGGTTGTGCATTTATGCAACTGTTCAGACTGTATATGTCTTGTCCATCTAGGGAAGCGCTTATCTGCTTCTTGCACTGCACTTTAGTTTTGTCTTTTGGAAATTTGCGGCTGTTTGAACTTCATTAAAGATAAAGCCATCCTATTACACTTGTTTGGACTTCATTTAAGGTTATTAAAAATGCTTGAACAGGAGAGGAAGGTCCAGGGTGGTCAAGCATGTGGAAAGCTGCATTGTGGGCACGCCTGCGTAACAGCGAGCATGCATATCGGATGATCAAGCATTTGTTTGACCTGGTGGATCCAGAACATGAAAGTAATTATGAAGGAGGTTTATATGGTAACTTGTTCACTGCACACCCTCCTTTCCAAATTGATGCCAACTTTGGGTAAGCAGTATTCCTTCCTTCGTGTTAGTATGAAAATGCAGTAATTGTCAGTTTCATTGTTTAATACTAATCCCATTTCTTAGATAGTAGAGTCCAATATCTAGTGCATTCTGGCAACTTGTTTTGAGTGTTAATAATTTTAGTTTCTCTTTGATCTGGAAAAGAATGAGAGGAAGTTTGTGAATTGCAATAAAGAAGCCATAATTGTAAAGAACATCGCCTAGGTAACGAGAAAAAAATTTACACATCTGCTAATGTCTACAATTTTCGGTTTCAGCTTTCCAGCAGCAATTGCAGAAATGCTGGTCCAGAGCACCTTAAAGGACCTATACTTACTTCCTGCTCTTCCTCGAGACAAGTGGGGGACTGGCTGTGTAAAAGGATTGAAAGCACGTGGTGGATTAACTGTCAACATATGCTGGAAAGAAGGTGATCTTCATGAAATCGGTCTTTGGTCGAAGGAACATAATTCTATTACTCGATTACATTATAGAGGAACTATAGTGAACGCAAATATTTCATCTGGTAAAGTATACACATTCAATCGACAGTTAAAATGCATAAAGACATACTCTATTTCAAAGGCGGCTTCTTGTTAAAATGGTGAGAGCAAGTAAATGTTAGAAAGAGCATTGCAGGAATGATTTCTGAATAATTCTGGGAAGGAACTAGGAACCCTTTACATATCTTCTTTCTTTTGTCATGTCTCTTCTGTTGCAAGAGTCCTGATTCCTACCCTCGATTCTTTTAGTCGAAGAGAAATTTTCTATGTTAAACATTCTTTTTGTTGATTACTATAAAGACAATTCTGTCAAAATATCTTCATAGGTGTTATGATCATTCAGTCAGTTGGTTAATGATATGCATTCTTTGAAGGTGAATTAGTTACAGCCATTATGGATATTACTGTTTTCTCTGATTTAAATTGGTGTCAACTTGAATGCTGTGCAGAAGCTGTAGGCATAATGAAGCAGAAAACAAAAGTAACAGACAATGAAACAGAAAACAAATAAGAAAGACATGCAGTGAGAGAAAATATAGACTAATTCATCGTTTGATTTCTGTCCAAACCATCTTGCCCTATCCCTATGAGACAATTCAATGATTAAAGAATAATTATGAAATCAAAGAAGGACAAGGGGACATTTTTCTACAAATTCCTTGCAAAAAGAAGAAAAAGAAAAGCTTTTACATGCTAAAACAAATTATGATTCATTTTCAAAAAAAAAATTATGATTCTATTTTCTCATAAAAAAAATGGTATATTTAGAAATGGGCCAAGTAATTTCAGATAATAATTACACTATAATTATAAGTTTCCTACAATAATAAAAAAAATATAATGAAAATTTCAAAATATAATGTTCTCATTGCCTCATAAATAAAACCTATATATTATTGAGACCTTTTTTTAATCTAAAAGAGAAAATTCGAGCCTAAAACTCTCACCTTAATGTGCGTGTTGCTCCTATGGTTTATTAATATTGAGATTTTTTTAGGGAAAATATTGAGATTTATTATCAATATCTTTGCTACTATGCTTTATTAATATTGAGATTTATTATTTTTACAACAAGCTACTTCTAATATTAATCAAACGCATAATATTTAACATCTCAATAGGATATTTCTATCTTTTAAATTAAACTAGTTTTTAGTCCCGTGCGTTGCACAGCTTTTATTTTAAATTAAAATTTTTTAATTTATTATTATATTCTTAAATATAAAATATAGTTATTGATAATATGATAAAAGTATTATTAGAAAAATAACTCAGTTAATGTAAATCATAAACATATATTAATGCACATGTATCAATAGACCAATTATAGTGTTTTATGTACATAAATGCATTAGTAATAAATAATTAAATTAATATTAATATATTTCCTCATTTAATCCAAAAACTAAATGCATTTTTATTTGAAATTACATTTATCAAATATAATATTTGAAAATACTCAGTATTGTATCGAGTTCTCCGGGATGATAAAGCACCAACGGAAATGTTTTTGCTTAATACCATTGCTAACTTCTATTACAATTATAGCAAGAATATCACTGGTTACAATATCTTCTGTTGACTACAGTTGAAAATAATTTTATAATTTTGTTTAAATTAAGCTATATAAATATTTAAAATAGTAATTTACCTTTTTTACTTGATAATATTCAATAATGAAGAACAATTATAACTCTCCTAATAATGCATTACATACAATATTAATTTATA
>CANYLF011918523.1:0-11958 GCA_948193215.1 Bocquillonia castaneifolia
AATCACAATAGAATTTTAATTAAGAAGCAATAATAGCAACTATGGAAACAAATAATTAGAAGCAAACAATTAAACCTAACTCAATAAACTAAATAGACAAGTGATTAAAAGCAAATTAAAGTATTAAGCAAATAACAATTAATATATAAAAGCACTCTAGAGCAAGATCCACCCCTCAACCATGAACAATCAAGAGTAAACAAACATAGACTTAGTTATGTAAACACTCTCCAAGGGATAGGGAAGGCAAGCTAACTCTAGCCTATCTCTAGGTCAAGAGTATTAAGATTACTAGCAAAGATTAAGACTCTCGCAATAACCTAAATACTAGCATCTAGCTTGAAGCAATTAAATTCCCCTCTATTCCCTTGCAAGCAACCACCAAGCTCTCGTGAAAATGGTAAACTCTCACATACCCATACATTTAGCCAATAGCAACCAATATCTCTCAACATCAATTACCAAACAAATAGCATCCATGTGGTGATCAAACACACAAATACACAAATAACCACATGTATGAATAAACCCTAAGAGAGAGAAAGCTATAACCAAGTATAAATAAACCTTATTAATATATGTTCATGGCAAAGGGGTTTCACAAGCCCTAGAGCAAGGGAAACTACTCACTACCCATAGTAATCAAACATAAATCAAGAATAAAGAAAGTAAATGAAAGGATATTACCCATAGGAGCTAAGAAAAGTAAGTACAAGCAAGAGATTTCTCCAAAATAGTAAAGGTACTTTTTATAGATTTATAAAATTGAAGAGTTTTTACAACTTAATATAACCTAAAACTAAGTTAATCTACTCTAATTTGATGTTTCTCACTCTAAAAACCCTAAAATTTCTCACTCTAAGTGGCTGGAAACAATAGAAAATGAGCTCCCCCTTTTAATTACAAGTTTGGGAAGTATTTATAGTGGTTCTCAGCTCAGACCCACACAGGCCGTGCATTTGGAAACACACAGGCCATGTGGTTGTACTAAAGCCCTTCCAAAAACCTACACTAAATAACTCTTAGAGGTGTCACACGGCCTGTGCACCAGAAAACGTACGGGGCGTGTGATCGGGTAGGGGGGAGGTTCTAGTAGATTGCCTATCTTGCGAAGGGCATATCTCCATTGTCCGGACTCCAAATTGAGAAATTCTTGAGGCTAAAGTGAAGTTCAGGAAGTATATTTCATTTTTAATTTTTTAAGAATTTTCTAATTAGGCCTTTTTAATTCCCAAATTTCGCTTGACATTTTACTGCTACATTGTAGGCAGCCTTCGGAATGCTTCTAGGTGTGGGGCTTGTATCTCCTTCATCCGAGCACCAAATGACCTGATTCTAATTGCAAATTGAAGTAGATTCAGAATGATAGAAGTTTGGATCTTTTCATCCCAAAAATTCTCCCACTTTATCCTCACCGATCTTCCAAAGTTGGCAATTTTACAAGATCGCTTCTTAGGCCTTTACCGCCCAATTCTTCAAACTACCCCAAATGTCTCCTAAACTTTTAAAGCTTGATACCTATATCAAAAACATAACAAAACAAGTGTAAATCACTCAAGAAAGTCCACTAAACATAAAGTAGTCGAGTTACACTTGTTCTGAGTGAAGTGGGGAAGAATGCATGATAAATGCTTGGTTTTTGGGTGAAAATCCCCTAAACCTAATACAATTAAGCCTTAATTACTATGAGTATTACACACACATCAAATCTACTAGAATCCATAAAGACTCTCGGTCCAAATTTTCTTCGAGTAAAACATTCATCTTTGAAGGATCTGCCTTCAAGGTGGAACTTTATGGATTCAGCGTCCTTTTTCAAGCTTTTGCCTGTGCTCGACAAATCATCTCCTGATGATAAATTTGCATAGAAGCTGTTGGAGGGACTTGCCACCGCCACCACCACCGGTCATAGGCTGAATGCCAAGTACTTTATCAAGTCATACATGAAAAATCATGGGGAGGGTCTCTTTGATGGCCTGACCTCCACTTTAACCGATCGAGGTCGGTGTCTTGGGTTTCTATGGGTGAGATTTCTGGTGCTTCTTTTTTTTTTTTTTGCTAACTTTGCCTGTTACTGCTCTGTCTCTCTTTTTGTAGCTGTAACAGCCATGGATTTCAGCTTCTTGAAGGATTTGATGAGTGAAGTTGATGCCGCTAAGTCGGTCAGATAGGAGGAGGAGACAATGAACAACTATGATCCTCCATGTGATGACGTTGTGACCTCCCGTGCCCCTACCGACACTGGTAAGAGAAAAGGAGGAGATCAAGCCGGTGAGACGCGTGTGAATAAGAGGAAGAAAGGGGGAAAAGACAGTGAAAAGAGCAATCGGGAGAAAAGCATGCAGTCTCCTGGTAAGGGGGATCAATAGCCGTATGGAGCCATCGAGCTTTCAAACAGCGAGTTCGATCTTACTGCTGCTGAGTGGGTGAGTCTCCCGATCGATCCATTGAAGTCTGTCGGACTTCACATCCATGAATACTTCAGGAAACTTCCTGGTGAGTATATGCTTTCAGTTGTTTCCAATTATTTAAGTTTGTGTTATTATTTAATCATCGTCTGCTTTACAGATAATCGGCTTCTGGAACCGAAATAATGGGAGCTCTTCATAACCAGATGAACGTGTCCTATATCCATTTCCAAAGGGCGTACGATGACCTATTGGCATGGGAGCAAGAGGCTTGGCGGTCTTTGAGAAGCCGCGATGATCAGATACAGTGCCTGAAGAAGGATCTGGAATCCTAGAAGCTGAGAAGAAGGCCTTAGCCATTCAGGTGCGAGATCTTGAGCAGAAGCTGGACCATTCTGAGAGTTCCCTTACTACCAAGAGGAAATACTATTCAGAGACTACTCAAGACAACATAGCTTGTATCCAGGCGCAAGGAAACAATATCTGGGAGCTTGGGAGAACAATCATTCTGAGTTTGACTCAGGCTATGGCGGAGGTAAAAGGGCGTTATTTGCAAAGACATCCTGGCCAACCTGTCAATGCTGCCGACTTCTTGGACGTGCAATTTGCTAAACTTGTAGATCGTATAACTATCGATCTTGAAACTGCCAAGAAAAAGGCCTCAGAGTCTGGTGAATTTCCTGTTCAGTTTCCTTTTTGGCGTAAGTGTTCCCTTCCGTCTACTCCTTCTGCACATACAAGGGAAGCTCCTGCTTCTTGATGCCCTGGTTGCAATTTGAGGCTCATTTGTTGAATAGATATCCCCTGTTTCCTTGAGGCTCATTTGTTGAATAGATATCCCCTATTTCATTTGATACCATCCACCCGTTAGCGTGATCAACTGTTTCTTCAATAGTATCATCTTGAATAGTTTTGGCCGCAATACTCTCTTCACCTGTGACATTTTGGGCATATTAGCATGGTCAATTATTGCGTTAACTTATTTTGTCTTGTCATCGTGATTGGCGTTCTCTTTTTTTAGGTAGAGTGGCTTCCTTGCCTTGGATCTTAGCTGCTTTGTCTTGGATTTTAGCTACTTTGGGTACCGATAGAACTTTTAGATGCTGGTAGCTCTTGTATTTATCTATTTTTTAGTTAGCTGCTTATTTTCTTGGCTAACTCATATTGTAATTTTCATAGAGAAATACTAATACATTACAATTTCTTCAATGTTTTTTTTATATTATTGAAAATGACCATTTTATTTTTACCTTTTATTTTTATGACTTTTGCTCTGATTGTTTCAGCTAAGATGCATAATAGTGTTTTTTTGTTTATGTCGCCCAACTTTGTGCCGAAAAATTCTTAGGCTTTACGTTTTTATGCTCGCTTTTATTGAATCGGGTAAGGTTCCCTTTAGTAAGGTTTTGGACCTCGTAGGGGCTTTATTGTTGTTCGTTAGAGAGCTTTTGGGCCTTTTGAGGGCTAAGTTATTGTCTGTTCCAGACTCACCTGCCGTGAGACGGGCAAGGTTCCCGTTATAGAGGTTTTGGGCCTTTTAGGGGCTAAGCTATTGTCCGTTCTAGACTCACTTGCTGTGAGAGGGGTAAGGTTCCCGTTAGAGAAGTTTTGGGCCTTTTAAGGGCTAAGTTATTGTCTGTTTCAGACTTACTTGCCATGAGACGGGTAAGGTTCCCGTTAGAGAGGTTTTGGGCCTCTTAGGGGCTAAGTTATTGTCTGTTTCAGACTCACTTGCCATGAGACGGGTAAGGTTCCTGTTAGAGAGGTTTTGGGATTCTTAGGGGTAAGTTATTATCTGTTTCAGACTCACTTTCCATGAGACGGGTAAGGTTCCCATTAGAGATGCTTAAGTGGTAAGGAGAGAGATTTGTTGAAATAGTGCTCTTCATTAGTTCACAGTGTTAGAGAAAATACACTATTGATAATAGTTTTTGAGATGTTGTACATTCCAGGGCCTTGGTAATGAGGTGCCATCCATGTTAGCCAACCAATAAGCGCCATTCCCCATCACTCTTGAAATTTGGTAGGGACCTTCCCAATTGCATTGGAGTTTGCTGATACCAGCATTACCCTTGCCGATTTTAGCATTTCTCAAGACTAGAACTCCTTCTTTGAATTCTCTCGACCTAACTATTTTGTTGTGATACCTGGCAGCCTACCTTCTGTAAGCCTCACCTCTTGTCGCAGCAGCTTGTCTCCTTTCGGCTAGCATCTCTTTACAAATCATGATCTATTCATCATTGGAATTGGGATCATAATTGGCTACTCTAAAAGATGGGACTCCCAACTCAACTGGTACTACCGCTTCCATTCCATAGGCTAGACTGAATGGTGTTTCTCTAGTGACCTTTTTCAGTGTGGTTCTTTCAGCCTAGAGTACCGGATAAAGCTCTTCTGCCCAGTTTCCTTTTGCTTCGTCTAGCCTTTTCTTTAAACCAGTGAGGAGATTGTGGTTAGTGATTTCAGTCATGCCATTGGTCTTGGGGTACGACACAGATCCAAACTTGTGCTTTATCTCCATTCTTTTGCAGAAATCATGGATTCTTTGACAGTCGAATTATTTTCCATTGTCTGTGATGAGCTTGTGTGGGAGACCAAACCTTGTTATGATTTCCTTGAAGAAAAAGTCTTCTGTTTTGGCGGCTATTATGGTTGCCACTACTTCTGCTTCGATCCATTTAGTAAAGTGATCGACTGCTACTAACAAGAACTTCTTCTTTTCTTCCGCCTTGGGAAAAGGTCCGAGTATGTCCATGCCCCAAGTTGAGAAGGGCTATGGGCTGTTGATCGATTTTCTCTCAGTTGCCGGTGTATGAATCTTGTCGGCATCCCTTCGGCACTTGTCATATTTTTTCACCAACTCTTTAGCATCTTCTTCCATTATCGGCCAGAAATAACCTTGCAGCTCTGCCTTTCTCTTGATAGTCTTGTATCCTTGATGGGCTCCGCAAATTCCCTCATGAATTTCTTCAAAGATCTGTTTCCCCTCAGTTCTAGTTGCGCATTGGCACCAAGGGTATGATATTGACGTTCTGTACAACATTCCTTTATAATAGGTGAAATTGCTCGCCTGCTTGATCAGTCGGCTTGCCTCCTATGAATCTCTCGGGACAACGCCATTCTCTAGATAGTCAATAATGGGGTTTATCTAGTTGTCTCTCCTTTGGATAAAGAAAACATGGGTGCTGTCGATGCTCCTTTGTTGAAGTTCTTCTTTCATCTTCATGCTTCGGTATAGCAGGCCTCCCACTGAGGTGGACTTAGCAATCAAATTTGCCTCCTCATTCTCACTTATGTCAACTTGTTGGATGGCCCATTTCCCCCCATTCTTCTCTACTGCCGATAATAAGTCTTTGGCTCTGATCAGATACTTGCTTAATGTCTCATCTTTGACTTGAAATTCTCCTGTAATTTGATTTACCACCAACTGGAAATCACTGATTATCTTGAGATCTTCTGCCTTGACTTCTACTGCTAAAGCTAATCCGATCACCGAGGCTTCATATTCAGCTATGTTATTTATGACTTCAAAGCAGATTCGTGCCCCATCTTTGATGACAACTTTGTCTGGGCCCCTCAGTACTACACCAATTCCTGCACCATGCTCATTTTTTGCTCCATCAATAGAGAGCTTCCAAGGTTGTGCTTTGTAAGGCGTCACTTCTGCCCCTCCAATACTTTCTACACTGAAATCTGCAAACACCTGAGCCTTCATTGCCTTCCTTGCCTCATACCGGATTCCATAGTCACCTAACTGCATTGACCATTTTACCAGTCTTCCTGACAGCTCCGGCCTTTGCATCGCTTTCCTTAGTGGCAGATCAGTTCTTACTACTACTGGATAACTTTGAAAATAATATTTCAGTCTTTCGGCAGTGGTGACTAGTGCAACTGCCAATTTTTCTACCATTGGGTATCGGAGCTCTGCATCCCTTAGCGCCTTGCTGACGTAATAGATGGGCATTTACTCTGATCCTTCCTCTCAAATGAGCACCGATGCCACTGCCTCTTTACACGCCGACAGGTATAAGAATAAGGTGTCACCTGGGATGGGCCGGCTGATTAATGGTGGTGTGGTTAGGAACCTTTTGAGATCTTCGAATGCCTGTTGGCAGTCATCTCCACATTTAAATTGTTTGATGTTTTTGAGGCTACGGTAAAAGGGCAAACACCTTCTGGCGGAGCTTGAAATGAACCTTCCTAGTTCCGTGATCTGGACTTTCTTGATTATTTTTGGCGGCTGCATGTTGATGATTGCTTGAACCTTCTCAGGGTTTGCTTCTATTCCTTTGCTTGACACCATGCATCTAAGAAATCTCCCCGCCGTGACTCCGAAAGTGCACTTATCTGGATTCATCTTCATGTTAAAGCTTTCAAGGATCTAGAATACTTTGTCCAGATCGGATGGGTGGTCTTCTCTCTTCTTACTTTTTATGATAACATCATCTACGTACACTTCTACAATCTCTCCAATGAAATTTTAAAACATGAGATTCATCAGTCTCTGTTAGGTTGCCCCTACTTTTTTCAAGCCGAAAGGCATCATTTTATAACAGTAGGTGCCTTTATGAGTAATAAAGCTTGTCTTCTCCTCATCTTCTTTCTTCATGGGATCTGATGAAACCTTGAGGCCATGTCTATAAGGCTGATGAGCTCGTGGCAGGCGGTAGAGTCGACAAGTCTGTCAATATTGGGCAGGGGATAGTTGTCCTTGGGGCAGGCTTTATTGAGATCAGTGAAGTCGACACACATTCTATATTTTTTCTTCACCATGACAACGTTAGACAACCATTCTATATATCTTACTTCTCTGATAAAACCTATTTTCTCCAACTTATCAACCTCTTCTACGGTCACCTTCTCTTTCTCGACAGACATTGGTCTTTTCTTTTGTACTACAGGCTTGGCGTTTGGATCTACCTTTAAGGCATGAGAAGCTATTACCGGGTCAACTCCCATGATTTTTGAGGCTAAGCTCGTAAAAAGTTCTGTGTACCACTTCAACTTGTCGACGATGAGTGTTTCTAAGTCGTCTAACTTCATTGAAATTTTGACTTCTTTCCCTTCTGCCAATTTTTTCGTCTTTGTTCCTCTTATGGTTTCAATTTGTTCTTTTGCCTTTATCTCCAGTATTTATTCAATTGGGAGTGCCTCTGTTGTGGCCGTTACATAGCATGCTTTAGCTGCCTCTTGGTTTCCTCTCACTACCACCACTCCTGCGTTAATTGGAATCTTCATTATCAAGTACCGAATTGATGTGACCGTGCCTGAGTCATACAGGTATGGCTGCCCGAGGATTGCGTTGTATGCCAAAGGCATATCCATGACATTGAAGAGTGCTCTAATCTCCTTGCAGTATGGTTGGTCCCTTCCAAATTCCACTATAAGTTCAACCAGCCCCATGGGATGGATGGGTGCACCACTCAGTCCTAAGATCGGTGTGGGGCAATGTTTCATGCTTAGTTGGGACCCTCCAATCTGCTTGTAAGCTGTCCAGGTGATCAAATTAATGGAGCTTCCTTCATCTATTAGTATACACCTGACGACATAATTATCTATGATAGCTTCTACCACCAAGGCATTAGTGTGAGGTGCCTGGACATGTGTTCCATTGTTAGGGCCAAAAGTGACTATCGGAATGGGGTGGTTAACCTTCCTAGCATGCTTGGTGGCATTTATACTCATGACTTCTGCTCTTGACCTCTTCTTTGTGGCTGTTGAACATGATTCTCCACCTGTGATAACATGTACCTTCCCTAAGACGGCCTTTCCTTTGGGTCGGCAGTCACTTGAGACTCCTTCGGTGGGTTTGGCGATTGTGCTTCTTTGGCTTGGGCGATGAACTTCCTCAGGGTTTTCGTTTCTATTAACCTTTCAATCTCCCTTCTTAACTCAAAGCAATCTTCTGTATTATGCCCGTAATCTTCATGGAACTTGTAAAAATGACTCGTGTTCCTTGACCACTGGATCATTGGTCTAGGATGAATGTATGGAGTTTGACTATCTTTTATCCACATGAGGACATTTGTTCTGGACTGGTTCAGAGGGGTGAAACTCTCCCATCTGTCCTGGTTGTATCAGTAGGGTTTGCTGTAGGTGTTATAAGGACGGTAGGTTTATCTACTGGAATGGGCTTATTGGACTTGTGTCTTTGGTGATTTGTCTTCTTTCTTTTCCTTTTTCTTTACATCTGTTTCTTATTTTTCTAATCTCCTATAACATCTCCTATCATCTTGACACAGTTTTGGGCCATCAGCATCAGATCCTGATACGTCTTTAGGGGCTTTGAGTAGATCTTATCTGTCAGTCGCCCCATGGTTGTGCCTCTTCTCATGGCTTGGACTGCTATGTCAATTTTCAGGTTGTCTATCTGGGTAACTTCATTGTTGAATCTCTCCAGGTAATCTCTTAGCGACTCATTGTCTTTCTACTTGCATTGATAAAGTTGTTCAGAACTTCTTTTCGATGGTATGTTTGGGAAAAATCTGAGGATGAATTTTGTTGACAAATCTTTCCATATGGTGATTGATCCAGGCGGTAACTTACTATACCACTTTTGAGCCGTTCCGACCAATGTAGTAGGAAAAACTTTACAGAGGAGCTTATCGGAAGCATTATAGAGTTGCATACAGTTTACAAACTTTGTGGTGTGCGTTTCCAGACATCCTGTGTCGAAAAAAGAGTCGAAGGTAGGCACTTTGAAATTTCTCAACAGAGGGGTGGCAAGAATTTATGTGGTTAATGGCGAGTTTTTAGTCTGAAAAGGTTGAGGTGTTTAGGTGGCTTCCATCTTGAGATCCTTGATCATCTCAGTCATCATGAGTTGGAGTTTGTCCTCCTCTGAGGCACTGTTCTTCTGCCTTCGCTTTGTTCTACCACTTTCTGGATCTCCTTGTGGCACACTTTCATGAGCTTTGGATGACTCCACTTCTTCAAAGTCCTTACTCTGTCACACATTCTGGTCTGCCGGTGTGACTGAAGTTTTCAGCTGGTGGTCTTCTTCGATCGAGGTCAAGGACCGTCTTTGTGTTCCATCGGCTGGATTATCTGTCATTTCCCAGCAACGGAACCAAATGATGGAGCCAACAGGACTGTGTTGGGCTGGATCTGGGTTATGGTCTAGTCCGGTAGGTGTGTGACGGTCGAAGTAGTAGTTTGTGTCAGCCTAAGGGGCTGTGGTTATGTCGGTCTTCCTAAGTTAATCCTACACAAATAGAGAATGGTCGGACGGGATAAGTGTCCTGGGTCTCACTTTGACGCTCTAGTTAGTTGAAGGTATTTAATGTAGTAATTAATGAGCTAGAAGTTGGAATCCTTTACCTATAGAATCTTCAGTTATTTATAGTGTCCTTGTGTATGACGTGTCGCCTTGGGGACTTGCTAGGTATCTTAGCAAAGCTGTGAGAGTGTTTAGTGTGGTTTGCTTTTGAGCTTTTGTTGGGCTCTTGGGCCTACTCTATCAATAATAAATAACTATTTTTTTGAGAGGGTTTCAACATACATATTTATTAATAAATTTAATTTTATATTTATGAAATTAATATAAATAATTTAGTTCACAAGTCGAGATATAAATATCAATGAATATTTCAACGAGTAAATTCATTTAAATTGAATATCAGACAAATTGCATGGTAAGGAAATAAGGTTGTAGATTCGTTTAAAATACATCATAAAATAACATAGTTTAATATTTTTTTTTGGTTAGAAAACTAAAAGAGAATTTTATTTCTTACTAAAAAAGAAACAAGAACAAAACTTTAAGGGGATTACATTGAACAAACAACTATCATCTACAATTATCTATCCTCTCTAGCCAAGTAAGCACTTCTGGACTCATATTTACATCCTTCAATTTAAACAAGACAATATTACAAATAGTTATCATAATTTTAGCAACATCTGGTATTTCATCTTGAAAAACGTATCTGTTTCTTGCAATCCAAATGTAATAGATAGTGACTGTCAAGATAAGTTTCCTGATTTGAGTAATTCTGCTTTTGCCCTTAACTTTTAATTTGAACTAATTATTTAGCTGATACCAGGAACATACTCGTCTGGGAATGCAACCTGCCTCTGCAAATTTAGTCCAGATTTGAGAGCAAATAGGACAATTAAACAGACAATGCCCAATAGTTTCTCGATTATGCTGGCATAAACGACATGTGTCAGTATCTGTGATTTTCCACTGCAGTACTTTGTCTCTAGTTTTCAATCTCTTCCAGGGGGGCAACTACAGGATGAAACTACATCTAGGAATTAGACCTTTGAACCATACCAAGTGAGCCCAATCCTTACTACTGGTAAGTCCTTGTAGACTTCTCCAAGCTTTGCCTATAGAAAAAGAAGAGGACCCATCCCACAAAATATGATCATGTACATTGGATAATCAAATACTATCTTCCCTTAAAAAAAGTTGCTAATTTAATTATTTCACCAAGATTAAGAAAATCATTAAATGTCTTGTGTTTTTTCATTGTTACCCTTTAATTAGAATAAGAACAATGCATTGGAATGTCACAAGTGTCATTAGTAAGGACCAAAGTGGGGTGGTTCAACTGGTCAAAGACCATTGAGCTTGCAGGTGCAAAGACTGGCGGTCGAGGGATCGATTTGTAGGCTTGCTTTGGGAGAAAGTTGGTCCAAATAGGGCTTCTTTCGGCCGGAGATTAGTCTGGGCAATCGTAAAACGGGGCTTGGGATACTCCGGTAATATCTCCACCTATATAAAAAAAGTGTCATTAGTAAGGGCATATAAGAAAATTTAAGTAATAAACATCAAAACTTATCAACTTTTTGAGACATCAAAATGAGATCAAAATAAGTATGTTTTGTGAGATTGAAGGAGTACATATTTACATTGGAATAAAATTTATAATATATCCTAAATTCCTAATCATCGCAAAATTTATGTTTGATCATTAATATTTGTAACTTGTTTCTAAATATGTTTTTATTACCTTCAAAACATTTAAAAGAAGACTATAGATATATACAAGTTTCATGCCCACGCGTTGCATGGGTAGTTTTTATTTTTTTAAACAATATAAATTTATTTAAATTGAGATATATTTATTTGTCAATAAAATAGATGTTAACATTATATAGAATTTATTATCTTAACTTTTCAAAACATAAAATAAAATAAATAAGATATGATAAAATGGTACTATTAGTGGCTATTAATTTTTAAGCAATATTATTATAGATTTTTATTTAGATTTAAAATAACATATATTGGTGAATACATTAATTAATTTTTAATATTAAATGCAAATATTATTTCATGATTTGTTTACAATCAAGACGCAAAATATATATCGTTTTACTTCAGAAAACAAAATATATTTTAAAGTGAGACATCGATCATTTTGTATATGATTACTTTCACAAAGAAAATGAATAAAAGCATATCTATTGAAATCAATATTAACTTTATATTAATAATCTATAGCAAGTAATTTTATATATTTAAAACTAAGGATGTAAAGTGTGAAGTTTGATTTATAATAGACAATTTATTTGTAATTTGTAAACAATATGAATTTGT
>CANYLF011918818.1:0-14463 GCA_948193215.1 Bocquillonia castaneifolia
ACCACCTCCAACTTTTATTTCTTTCAATTACGCCCTTACTACTCATAATCACCAATTAATCAACCTCGATTAACAAAATCAACATACTAATGATGTCAATTAACCACTAATGCATATATTTAAATTTTGGGTCTGTGACAGTTTAAGTTGAAGTATATGCCACCAATCTATTGGGAGAGAAAGAAGCTTGAATTTCTTGAATTGAAGCAGAATGATCTGTCAGTGGCTGAATATGAGCAATAATTCACTAGATTATCTCGGTACGCACCAGAGGAAGTGGTGATGGATGAGGTAAAACGAAATAAATTTGAAAGAGGATTGAGAATCGAGATACGAGAGAAACTAGTGGTGCAACCACCTACATTCATTGCTCTACAGGAAGCCGCTATAAGGGCTGAAGTTATAATCAAAGAAAAGAATGAAATAGAGGCGAAGAAAAAGAAGACCACTAGGACATTTACTTCATATTACTCTAGGGGTACTCCATTTATACCTAGGGGAGGATTTAGGAGCCAGAGAGGAGGTTCTAGAGGCAGAAGTAGTTTTCAACCCAGAGGGCCCAGCAGCCAATCATGAGGAAGAAGTGGTGGATCAGTGGGTAGACAGAGTACACCCAGAACCTCGGGTAGAGGTTATGCACCTGTTTGTGGTTCATGCGGAAGAACACACACGGGAGAATGCTGGGGACCCAAACCCCAATTATGTTATCAGTGTGGAGGACCAGGGCATTATGCTAGAGAGTGTCCAACTAGTGGGGGTATAGACAGTCCTTTTCAGTCTGTTGGTTAGAGTAGCGTTGGAGATAATGCTCCAGTATCACAAGCATAAGTCAAGCAGAGCACCAACAAGGATTGTCGGTCCTGGAGATCATATCAAAACATATACGACCTCTCAAAAATTCTTCCAGACATCCTCCCTTACAAGCTGAAACAAAATTTCAAAATCTCTTTGTGACTTAAAAAAAAACAAACAAACAAAAAATTAGGAGAGCCTGATGAGCTGAAAACCCATTCGTGGGCGATTCATGCAAAAGTTAAGGGAAGCCTGCTAAGGTGAAAACCTCACAAAGAGGCGCCTTAGGCAAAAAGGCAAGGCCAAAAAATGAAAAAAAAAAGAAGAAAACGAGGAAGCATGGAAATTCAAATCGAAGCATACCTAAGTGACAGTGAAGCATGGCCAAAACATAAAAGCAGAATCAATTAGAGGCTACTTAAACAAATGTGTGATCAACCAAGACTTGAGAATGAATTTTTGAGTCACAATACCAAGCTTTAAAAGATCAGTAGAGCAAGAACATCATTCATCTGGACAGCTTGTCCTTAGGTAGCAATAACCTTGAAGTATGCTGAGGTACCAACAAACGATAGCTTGTACAAAGAATCAACATGATGCCAAAACCGATCAAGCCCGTGAAGAGTGAGATCCTTGATTAAAGGTTGATCACAAAACCCAAAGAACACAATCCATGATGACAACGATATCGGGTCCAGCATGTAAAGTACACTTCTGTGGCATTGTTAAATTAACTAGAATTGATTCTAAATTTCTTGTTGCATCATTAATGTCATTGCATTCAAACCAGAAAAAGAGATGCTAAGCGGACAAGATAAAACAGATATGAGACTAGCAACAACTCATTGTTCGAAAGGCCATGTCAGTTGAATAATCTTCAGAGATTCACTTGCTACATCGACCAGTTCTTAACTGATACCAGGGGAAAAATAGTTATGGGCCTAATTCAGAATTGATAAGCAGCTAAGGAATACTAAGTTTCCACCATGGACACAATCGTAATCTTCAGTAATAACAATTCTCTTCATTGCTTAAGGAAGATGATGTTCCTCTTCATGGCCTCACTATAGGTTCCTCTAGTTATATCAATTGGATCCATCTTGCTCAACACTCTTTGGACAGTGGACCCTGAGTTCAACAAAACTAAACTCTGATAATGCCCCACACAAGCTTGCAACCAACACTATTTGTACCTCTTTGGAGTCAGCTGGGGGCAAGATAAAGGACAGCTTTTCCTGTTAGTCATATCTGCAAAAAAGAGAAAAGACAAAAAAAAAGAGAAAAAGAAAAATAAAATGGCCTGATGAGTTGTAAAATCCCTTCGGGAGCAATTCATGCAAAAGTTAAGGCATCAATAAAATAATAGAAGCCCAATTAGTTGAAAACCCATTCGTGGGCGGCTTATGCAAAAGTTAGGGCAGCCTGCTAGAGTGAAAACCTTGCAAAGAGGCGCTCTAGGCAAAAGTTAAGGCATGAACATGATAAAATGAGATATGGTTACTGGGAAAGGAAGGAGACTCCATAGAGAACTTAACCAGTCAGAACTTCAACAAGAATAGTCAAGATTTGATCAGCACATCTTCCAAAAGTAGCTTGAACATCATTATACTGGCCAATCTGGGGCAACTAAACATACGGGTACAAACTGATGAAGCTTCACCGGGGCAATGCAATAGGCCTTCCATAAGAAAAGAAACCACGAGTCTAGCTAGGATCAAAAGCTACAACACCTCCCAAGAATGTTAACGAGCTACCCAGGCAGAGAGCAAGCCTCATCTTTCTCAGACAATATATCGAATACCCTAATAATCAAGACCAAGCCATGACAAAACTCATTCCTCAATAAAGGGATATGCTAAGATTCACTGTCTTACATTTGAAAAGTTATTTATGGATGCATAGAAACACGAGATGAAATCCGGGTAGACAAAATCCAAAACTTCACTTCCTTCACAAGAGTGAGAACTCATATCAAGACCACAAAACCAAACAAGGAATATATGGAACAGTCATCAATCTATACCTTCTCTGTCATCAAAGTGATGGGCCAACCCATTGTTCAAACATCTTGAGGTGGTAATAACAGAATCCAGTCTACTACGACTTTAGAGCATGCAGATAAAGACACCTAGCATTGAACAATGCAAACATTTGGCATAACATATTTCTTTTGCATCATGTAGGCTTCCATTCATACATCTATAAAAATAATTAACATCCAGCATGACAAATGTAGTTACACAGAAGAACACCCCATTCATGCATGCACAAATAGGAAAGATGACTAATAGTTCACATCTTGCAAAGACACATCGCATATATCATGCATACATCCATAACATGCACACATTGTACAGACAGCTAGGAAAACCATGAACCTTCAATCAAAGGAATGAGAGCACTTTTACCTAGGAAACAACCTTATGATAATCAGAGTCTACTTTGACATGACATGATGAACAACTCTGACTCAGTGAATAAAGGGAACAAATTGACTTCAGCAGAGTACAAGAATATCAATACAAGACTGATAAGGGTGCTCCATCATAGAAACCATGTGTACAAGCAAACATAGATGTGGGATTAATTGCTTAGGTGCTGACAGTGGCTTCCAAGATGAGTCAAGAGAACAAGGCAATAGAAAGCTTGGGGGCAAGTAGAATCCCACTCACATACAGGCCAACATATCCCTAGATGAAGCAAAGCAAAACATTTGAAACTCGGGGGCAAGACAAGACTTAAAATGACAACATCAGGCGAGCGGCGTCAACAACGACTCACTTAGCGAATAATGAACCTTCGAAAGAAAAGAGCCAGCTAGACCAACACTGCAGAGAAATCTTAATCTTCTTACAATTGAGAAGAATGTGAAGAGCAAATCTCAAGGCAGCAGGTCACCTTCGAAATCAAAATTAATCCAAAAGATGACAATATGACTTCACACAACCAGAAACTGGGGGCAACAAGTCACCTTCCACCAATCCAATGACCTCCAAGGAGATAACAAGTCTTCCTCATCATTCAGCAAATTCGGGGGCAACGAGTCACCTCCAAAGAATTCCAGAAACACTTGAGGGGCAACGAGTTACCCTTAAAACATTAGAACAATCTTCAGGAAGAGAATGACTCCAGACGACAATAGGTCATCTTCAACTTCAAAATCTCAGATGACAATAAGCCACCTTCAAATCCTAGAATCACAAATAACGAGCCACCTTTAAATCCTAGAATCACAAACAAATAAGTTGACAGTGAGCCACCTCCAACAATCATAGGTCATAGCAAGTCACCTTTTCACTCAGAAGCACAATTGGCAGCGAGCCACCTTCAACAACCCTAGATGATAGCGAATCACCCACTACTTAGAAACACAATCGGTAGCGAGCCATCTCCAATAATCCCAGGTGATAGCAAGCCACTCTTTATCCAGTACTTCAATCGGCAGCAATCCTCGTTCAACCCCAAAAATCCCAGTAAAACCGATAAGCCATCATCAACTTCAGAACCTTTGGTGATAGTAAGCCACCAATAGCTCCAGAACTTCAGGTGACAGCAAGCCACCAACAACTTCAGAACCTTTGGTGACAGCAAGCCACCAATAACTCCAAAACTCCAGGTGACAGCAAGCCACCAACAACTCTAGAACCTCTGGTGACAGCAAGCCACCAACAACTCCAGAACTTCAGGTGACAACAAGCCACCAACAACTCTAGAACCTCTGGTGACAGCAAGCCACCAACAACTCTAGAACTTTTGGTGACAGCAAGCCACCAACAACTCCAAAATTTTTGGTGAAGGAAAGCCATCATCAACTCTAGTACGCCAGGTAGAACGTTACCGGAAGCTCCGATTGATGAATGGGTCATTTTACAAGAAAAGTTATACCGCGAAAGCACTAGAGTAGACGAGGCT
The DNA here is from genome assembly GCA_948193215.1 of Bocquillonia castaneifolia. NCBI lineage: Eukaryota > Viridiplantae > Streptophyta > Magnoliopsida > Malpighiales > Euphorbiaceae > Bocquillonia > Bocquillonia castaneifolia. Next base: position 4,705 of record CANYLF011918818.1, read on the forward strand.
CTTCCGGATTCATCCTAAATGCACCAGGACCGGGAGACGGGCTACCTCGCACTTATCAGAGATAACTATGTAGGGAGACGGGCTACCTCCCACTTATCAAAAATGATTATCTAGGGATACGGGCTACCTCCCACTTATCGAAAATGATTATCTAGGGAGACGGGCTACCTCCCACTTATCGGAGATGACTATGTAGGGAGACGGGCTACCTACCACTTATCGGAGATGATTATGTAGGGAGACGAGCTACCTCCCACTTATTAGAGATAATTATCTAGGGAGACGGGATACCTCGCACTTATCGAAAATGATTATCTAGGGCTACCTCCCACTTATCAGAAATGATTATCTAGGGAGACGGGCTACCTTCCACTTTATTGGAGACAACAATGTAGGGAGATGAACTACCTCCCGACTATCGATGACGGCTATCGAATCCCAAACCAGAGACACGAGTGGTATCCCTTTATGAAGTTTGTTTATGTTTTGTTTCCTTTGACATTCGTTTATTCAAGTTATTATGACATTTCTAAACTCTGACAAAGTGGGGGCAAACTGTAGACACCTAATTTTTGGATACCGGAAAGTGGAAGCGGTCCGGGAGCCCAATAATGAATACGGTCTATTTTGGACCATTTTATTACCCATTTCTCATAGGAATGAGCTGAAGAAATTAAAAATTATTTCAAATGTTCTAAATGTTTTTAAAATATTTATGGCCTAATTTAAAGTTTGAACAAGTGTTTTAATATTTGTCCGAACCTTTAAATAAGGCCTAAATAAGCCAAAAAATTATTTTAAAACCCAAAACTGTTAGGCCTGAATTGAACATTCTGTCAAATATTCAATGTTCGGACCAGATATTCAAAGATTTCTAAAAAAAAAGAGCAGCTATCCGCAGGTTCAGACATAATAAGTTAGGGGGGAGCGTCTGACAGGAAAAGTTTTTTATTTATTCCCCCACCATTTATGAAAAGTGATTCCATCTATCGGAGGAATGATTCCTTTTGTTGATAACCCTAGGTATAAAATCAAAAGGATATGACACTGGCAGGGAGTTTTTTTTTTTGGGAGCAAAAAAAAGGGCAAGAAAGATCAGAGCAAGAGAGAGCATAGGGGGAAAGAGGGCGAGTGAGGCAGCAAGAGAGAGAAGGGCGAGAGTGACGGTGAGAAAGGCAGCGAGAGAGAAAAAAGTTTTGTTTTCTCTTTGGCAGCTTGAGACAAGAAAACAAACGGTTTTCAGAGGCTTGGAACGTTGATTTTTCAAACCACTTTATTTGGATTTCAGTCATTCAACGGCTTATCTACTACCTGAAATGGTAATGTATCTCATTTCTGAGGGCAACCAACCATCCACTCATCCAGAATAAGTTATGTTCTTCATATACATCGTTTACATAATATGCTGTTATTTTTACATTACTCTACAACTAATTTATTTTGACATTCTAACTTCTTATCTAAGTTTTATGTGTAAACAAGGGAGTTTTGAACATAAAATATATAGTTTTGAAGTGTAGTCATTATAATTTCAATGTTTATAGTGTAATTTTTCTTAGATTTTTTATTGTTGTTTTAATTCATTTTGAATGTCTAGAGTTGTTTCTTAAGGGTTTGTATGAGTTGCCAATAGTTTATATACAATGTATCTATGGGAAAACGTGCTAAAACAGGGAAAATAGATTGGAGAAGATGAAGTACAGTATCAGCCGGATAGTACAGGTCACTCTCTTGGCCTGGCGACTCTCCTGGCCTTTGGCAACTCTCCTGACCTCCTTGGCGGATCTCTGACCTGACGGCTCTCCTGGTCTTTGTGATCGATCCTTTGGCCGGGCGACTCTCATGGCCTTTGGCATATCTTCTGACCTTTCTGGCGGTTCTCTTAGCCTTGCGGCTATCTTGACTTGGCGACTCTCCTGGCCTTTATTACTAATCCCTTGGCCTGGTGACTCTCCTGCCCTTTGGAGACTTTCCTTGCCATGGTGACTCTCCTGGCCCTGGCAACTCTCCTGGCCTCTTGGCATATCTCCTGACCTTTTCTGATAGTTCCGTTAGCCTAGCGGCTATCTTGACGTGACAACACTCCTGACCCTTAGCGACTCTCCTGGACTTTGTGACTGATCTCTTGGCTGGGCGGATCTCCTGGCCTTGGCAGATCTCATGACCCTTTGGCGGATCTCCTGACCTTTCTGACTGTTCCCTTAGCCTGGCGGGTGTCTTGATCTGACAGCACTTCTGACCCTTGGCGAATCTCCTGGCCCTTGTGACTGATCTCTTTGGCTTGGCGAATGTCCTGGCCTTGGCGGATCTCATGAACCTTTGGCAGTTCTCCTGACCTTTATGACTGATCTCTTGGACTGGCGACTCTCTTGGCCTTGGCGGATCTCCTGGTTTTTTAATACTGATCTCTTGGCTTGGCTACTCTCCTGGCCTTGGTGGATCTTCTGGCCTTTGTGACTGATCTCCTGGCTGGTGACACTTCTGACCTTTGGCAGATCTCGTGGCATTCAATGGATCTCTGACCTGACAGCTCTTTTGTCCGGCCTGACCTTCATAGAGTAGGGCCAAAATGAAGGTTTTCAAGCTGTAAATTTCCTCGAAGTTTCAAGGTAGATCGGTCTATTCTCTCCCGAATAGTCCGGTCGATCGGCAAGATTTCTTTTTGTTTTTAGGCTTGTGAGGAGTTTCCCCCTTCTCTATTCAAGTTGTCACACCCTATAAAGCAATTCAAGCATTTAACACATAATTATCACATTTACAATCATAAAATGCATATTTACCCATATACTCCTCTTAAGAAACCATAAACCCCAAAATCTACAGAACCCTAACATATAAACTAACACAATAAGGCAATAAACTTACTCAATTATGCTTCTAGTCTTCCAATTAAGCTTCTAAATAAGAAAATCGCCTCTAAACTTACTATATTCTTCAACAACACTTAAGGTTCTTCAATGGTTATTATGGTTATAGAGAAAATGATAGGAGGAAGATGGAAGATGGTGGTGGATATGAAGATGTAGAGATTCTCCACTATCTCATATTTAATTATTATTATTATTATTATTATTATTATTACTACTTAATTAATGAATATACTTGGAAATTTTTAATAGGATACTTAAAAGTATCTTTTTACTTTTTTACCAAATTAGGGAAAATATCCAATTAACCCTAAACTATTAATCTAATCCTCAAGCCTCCTCCTAACTAATATTTTCAACACTTATACCCCTCCTACAAACAAAAATGCTTAATGATGCACAATTAATAAAAATTAACCACACTAATGACACTAATTAATCACTAATGCATGTAATAATGTATGAGGATGCTACAGTACTGGAAGAGAATTCTACGGTTTCACTATATGATCCAGTTAAAACGGCTGATAACAATCGTTTTAACTTTAAAATCAAAGTTTGTTATACAATTTTACTTTAATTAGATTGAATTACATTATAAATCAACACATTTATGGTGCAATCGATTTATATTTGAAATATAGCAAACTAGGTTGCAAGGCCGATGCAAAGCAAGTAATGTATTCAATCGGTGCAAGGAAGATGCACACGAATCGGATCAAAAATTTAATTGACTTTATTCATTCGTTGCAAGGAAGATGCGGACGGATATATGAAAGTTTTAATAAATTTCATAGTTAATTTAATGTTTATATGCTTTTGGAGTTCAATTTTTTCAATGCAAGGAGGATGCAATCAAAATATGATTTCATTTCATTTCTCTTTTGTGTCACCTATAGTCTCTAACCTATTTTAAATCTAATGTAAAGTCTACCAAAATTTCGGCAGAGTCTCCCCTATATATAGTGGTATCTCCCCAAAATTTCGACAGAGTCTCACCTATAAATAGAGGTATCTCCCCAAAATATGGGGTCATTCCTACAAAAAAAAACACACTTCTATACTTTCTCACAATGCTGGGCTTACCAAAAATTACCCAGACTCAATCATCACAAATCTCACAAACCTAATCTAGCAGCACATGTATATTAACCAACCTAAATCTAACAGCACAAGCAAATTAACCAACCTAAATCCAACAATTCATGCATACATATATATTTTATCAATATCGCAATCCTAAATCTAGCAGCACATGTATTCACCAACCTAAGTCTACCAAAACATGCATATTCAAATACCTAATCTACTAAAACATGCATTTAACATCAATAACATTAAATATTGTGTATAAATAATTAAAATTATTTAGAGAACTTACTTGCTTGAATGGTAACTCTAAAGCTAAACCAATGTCTTTATCACCCTATAAAACTACAATAAATATACATTAGTTTACGAACAAAAAAAAATTTCCATAATAAATTAACTTCGAAAATGAATTTAATAAAAACTTACTTGCACCTCGATCCGAAAAAAAAAAGTACAACCTTCAAATACAAAAGCGAAACAAATATATATAAAAAAAACCTACAAAAAGTATTTAAATTGACATTAGCCCAACTAAATAAACTAATTCCATTATTATTATTATTGTTATTATTTTCTGTCTTTTTCAACATATTTATTTGTTATTTCGATCTTCTATTATTAAAATTTCCTAAAACTAATTAACCAAACACATGTTAATAACAAAACACGTAATTCATAAAATAAAATGCATAGCGAAATATAATTAATTAAAAAATAGTATTAAATTTGATTACTTAGGCAAAAAAATTTATTTACTTAATTCTTTTTATTTATTTTAATTTCTGTTTTTTAAATTTACAACCTATTTTTATATTTTATAATTATAATTTTCTATTATACACATATTCTAAAAAAATTCAAGTGACACAAATTTAAATTCAATTAATTCAACTAACCTAAAATTTAAATTTTATTCAACAATAATTAATGTCACCTACAAAATTACTATTAATTTCACCTATATTCAATTAATTCAACTAACCTATTATTATTATATATTAAAAATTGAATTTATATATATTAAAATCATAATTTATTTTATAATTAACCTAACTAATTTACATCAATTTTTTTTAAATTTGGTAACTAATTTAAATTAATTACAGCAATTAACCTAAAATTCAAAAAACCTAAAAATATTTATTTAACAATTAAAATAATATATAAATAAATTTAAAAAATGAAACTGACCTTCAAACGGCACCGGCGACGATGGACGGAGCGGCTGGAGGCGGCAGGAACGTCGTCTGGGGGGGAAGGGGCTGCAAATGCCTTGGGGGCTTTGCGGTGAGCAGCAGTCTTCTACGGTGGTGGTGATGTCGGTGACAGAACCGCTAGTGGAGGTTGTTTGCGGTGGTGTTGATGGAGGTCGGCGGCGGCTATGGGGGCTGTGGGTGGAGGGAAGAGGAAGAAAGAAAAAGAACAGGAGAAAGGGGACTACTGCGTTTTTAATATAGATCAAAAGTCTATGACGAACATAGCAGTCACAAATAACATGATGTCCGTCATAGACATGAAACTGAAATTAGGGTTTTCCCGCTCCCGTTCTGCATCAGACTACGAACGTCCCTCGAAAATTTACGACTGCAATCCATCACAGAATGTTAACACGCCTGTCACTAAAATAAACGTGCCAATCACATTTTTTGGGACGGGCTTCCCTCCAAAATATTGTATCCACGTTTGCGACAGTAGTACATTATCCGTCGCAGAATGCAATTATTTCTTATTTTCATCCTAATTTTGCATTCAACTGGTCGCAAATCTTATATATCTGTGATGGACACACTGTCTGTAGCAGATTTCCATCATAAATTTCACATTTTCTTGTAGTGAAAGATTCAATACATTAGCATGTTCATCTCTAGATTAACTACTATCTGTGAGCCCATTTTCAAGCTATTCAGAAAGTATTAGAGGGTTGAATGGGATGAGCAATGTTAGAAAGCATTTGACATGATCAAGCAATGTTCACTACATGAAAAAAGCTAATCTGTGATGGAAAACTATGATAGCCACGATGCCTAGTCAAATTTATGACCAATCGATTGCAGATTTGTGACTAAATTATAAATAAACTCCATTTTGAAACGGTCATATCATAGCCATCACAGATCTAGTCATAAAATTTTGGAGGGAAGATGGCGCCAAAAATTCTATCTGTGGCACTAGTAATTTGTGATGGGTTAGTTCATTTTGCTTCGGACATGTCACAGATTTGCGTCCGATTTGTTTATCCGTTGTAGTATTTTAGGCGGAATTATTGAAAATATGAAATTTAAATCTGTGATGAACATGTGGTATTTGCGTCAGATATTGTCTGTCGCAGATAGGTGAAGTATAAAAGGAAAAGAACGAAACCCTAAATGCCACCAGCAAATTTCTTTCTCTCTTCTCCCTTTCTATTAGAAGCCAGTAGCCAAACCACCACCCACCACCCAAAACGACCTCGAAACCAACAACCATTGCCACTGCCGTCACCACCAGCCATGAGAAAGATGACCAGAACGACGAGGAAGCATCGTCTAAAGTAGTAGCCACCATTCCGATGTAACAGCTCCTCTCTCAGACGATGTAGCATCAATTACAGTCCCTCTGGCAAGCTTCTAGTCCTCCTGCGATGCATAAAAGGTAAGTTTCTTAATTTTTTTTAATTTCTAAAAGTAGTTTATTAGTTGAATTAAATTAATTCTATGTATTAGTGTTCAATGTAGGTTGGTTTTGTTAATTTTTGTTTAGGGTGATTATGTTGGATTTATAATTTATTGTTAGGTTAAGTTTAATTGTTGAATTTATGTTAATTGTTAAATTTTAGGTTAATTTTGTTTATAATTGATATTGTTTGAATTTTATTTCTACAAATTTAGGTTAATTTAAGTTTAAATTAATTGTTGAATATATGTCTGTATAGTTTGAATTCAAAAAAATAATTTTATGTTTAATAATATAATAATTATTTATATTCAATTTTATAATATAATTAATTTTTAGGTTGGATTTAGGTTGAAATATTATTATTATTATTATATTCTATTTTTTTTAAAAAATATATAATTATATATATATATATATATGTTTATAATTAAATTAAGGGTAAATTGAATTAAATTTGTATGTTAATTTGATTGTAATGAATTAAAATAATTTAGGTTGATTTCAGATTAAAATTAATTATGAGTTTGAATTTAGATAAAGAAATTAATTTTTAGGTAGATTTTATAGTAAAAATAATTATTAGGTTTAATTTAGATAAAAAATTAATTTTTAGGTTGATTTTAGATGAAAAAAAATTATTAGTTTGAATATAAATAAAGAAATTAATTTTTTAGGTTGGTTTTACAATAAATATAATTATTAGGTTGAATTTAAATAAAAAAATTTAATTTTTAGGTTGATTTTAGATTAAAAATAATTATTAGTATCAATTTAGATAAAGAAATTAATTTTTAGATTGAATTTAGGTGAGATAATTAAATTAATAATGCTTGCAATTAGATAAAAAAAATATAATTTATAAGTTGAGTTAATAAATAATTTAGGTTGAATTTATACAATTAAAATTAATTTGTTTGGTTGGATTTAGATTGAATTGAATAATAATAGATAGTATGTGTTAGTTTAATTTGTTGTATAATATTTGAATAATATAGTTATTAGTAAGTGAAATATTTTGATTAGGTTTTTTATTGATAATTCTTTAATGTTTGGATTTTGAGGATTTTTATCTTTTACTTTGACTCAAGCAAGTAAGTCCTCTAATTTTTTCATTATTTATGTAACATGTATAATTTTATGAATATTAATTAAATGCATGTTTGTGGATTTATCTAGTATATATTTATGTATGTTTAGTTAGATTTAGGTTTGTTAATATATATGTGTGTGCTGTTAGATTTAGGTTGGTTAATATACATGCTGTGTTATATTTAGGTTGGATAATATTTGTGTGTTGTTAGATTTAGGTTGGATAACATGCATGTGCTGATAGATTTAGGTTGGTTAATATATATGCATGTGTTGTTTGATTTAGGTTGGTTAATATGCATGTGCTGTTTGATTTAGGTTGGTTAATATGCATGCACTACTAGATTAGGTTTGTGAGATTTGTGATGATTGAGTCTGGGTAATTTTTGGTAGGCCCAGCATTATGAGAAAATGTGGAAGTGTATTTTTTTTTACAGGAATGGCCCCATATTATGGAGAGATACCTCTATATGTAGGGTTAGGCTATGCCAAAATTTTAGTAGATTTTACGTTAGATTTAAAATAGATTAGAGACTATAGGTGACATAAAAAAGAACCGAAATAAATTCATCTTTCGATTGCATCCCCCTTGCATCGAAAAAATTTGAACTCCAAAAGTATATAAACTTAAAATTAATGATAAAATTCAATTAAACTTTGATTTATTCATTCGCAACTTCCTTTCAATGAATGAATAAAGTCAATTAAATTATTAATCCGATACGTGTGCATCTTCCTTGCACCGATTAAATAAATTACTCGGTTTGCATCGTCCTTGCAATCGAGTTTGCTATATTTCAAATATAAATCGATTGCATTATAAATGCATTGATTGATAACGTAATTCAATCTAATTGAAGTAAAATAGTATAACAAACTTTGAATTTAAAGTTAAAACAATTGTTACCCGTCGTTTTAACTCGATCATATAGTGAAATCGTAGAATTCTTGTCCAATATCCTTAAATGTAATTCTAGGATATTGGATTGTCCCAGTGGACAACTTGTGAACTTAACATTTATTTCATTTATCACAGTTGAAAATTTATGAGAACGATTGGAATTTTGGGTTCCTTTTAATGGTTAGTTATTCTCCAGATGCATATTTTTATATGTGCCAAGTAATGTTCGAATCATTTAATTACTCTATACATTATTCGGCATATTTAATAAATCGTGCATTTGGAGAACCACGCTGGGAGGCTGCCCGATATTCTTTTGTTTTTATATATCGTGATAACTTATAGATGTTAATTTCACAAACGAGATAGGGCCAAACCTTTAGAGTGCTTGCTTTAATAAGCAGGTAGGCGGAGTTTTTAGGATGCATTGCATATATCAACCTGAAAATGAATGTAAATTGAAAATGATTAATGTTGTTTGAATGGTGGAGGCTGCGAATTAGTTTATATATATATTGTACTTATCGCACCGTTTTATTGTCCTAATTAAACTAATTCAAAGCTTCAACCATTTTGTTTCATTAATTGAATATTAGCAAACTTAATTTTATCATTTATTTTTTGTTTAAAAGGTCAAAGAAATGAGTGAGGATCTTAGTTGGATGTTTGAGGGAAGGGTTGTGAATGGAAAGATATCAGTTGATTGGGTGAATATGGTTGGGCATAGATTTATATAGTTTGCACTACGACATCTAGAATGTATGAGTGGTGAATTGATAAACTGTCCATGTAAGTTAGTGAAATGTCAGAACAAATCGTATCGGGAGGTTGAGACTGTGAAACAACATCAGGCAAAGAAGGGGTTTGTTCCAAATTATACTCTGTGGACTTTTCATGGTGAAATGGAACCTAGAGTGTATAAATTCATACCCCTTGTGGATGTGAATGTAGAAGGTTTTCAGAATGAGAATGTTAATGCTTACCAGAGAATGGTTATGGATGCCGCTGGGCCAGAGTTGTATCAAAATATTTTTCAGCCTGAACATCATTTTCAGCTTGAAGAACATTTTAATCAGGACTATGTTGAAGAGGATCCTAATCCTGAAGCACAGCGACTTTATCAAATGATGCCATCTGTTGAGCAGAACGTTTGGC
>CANYLF011918820.1:0-10349 GCA_948193215.1 Bocquillonia castaneifolia
TAAACACAATAGCATAATGCAAACTGACTAAACCAGAACAGAACAGGTTTTTTGTTTTATTGAAAGGGAAAAATCAATAAAGAAAACAACAATATCCTGTAATGATGTCCATAATTCTGACTGCCTAAATCTCAAATATGACAAGGTCCTAGTCCCCGTACGTCCTTGTACACTATTCTTGCCTGTCTATAGCAAACCGTTATTATTTCCTCAATTCAAGCAAAACTCTGATGAAAACAGAGGGAAGAATGATTAAAATCGTCAACTGATCACTAGACAGACACTAGCTCAATAACTCTCTAGAACCATTTCCAGATCTGATGAAAACAGAGGGAAGAATGATTAAAATCGTCAACTGATCACTAGACAGACACTAGCTCAATAACTCTTTAGAACCATTTCCAGATCCAATTTTTCAAATTTCTCCATAAAATGTTAATGTTGAAACTGGAATCTGACTCAATACTATAAATGTTCCATAGTTTGATTTCTAAACTAAATACATGGAGACTCGTCTCACACATATTAAAATTTTCAAGGCATAATGTATAAAAAAAGCCAAACCTTTCAATTTGTTTGCAATTTTAATCAAACCTTTTAATTTTTTCTGAATTGTCCCAACCTTTACTTTGCACTTCAATTGTGTTCAACTTACTAAAACTGGTATAAAGTTATGTATAATTAATGATTTACTTGACAAAAATTACATCTTATTAAAGAAAACAAATTGCAATTATGCATTACCCATGAATCATTTATAACTACTAGTTTAACAATTTTATGTAATTTATACCAATCTAAGTAAGTTGGACACAATTGAAATGCAAAGTAAGGGTTGGGACAATTCGAAAAAAATTAAAAGGTTTGGTTAAAATTCCAAACAAATTGAAAGGTTTGGTCGTTTTTTTTGTACATTAGGGCTTTTTTTCCTGAAGGGTCCTTTAATTTAATTGTTTGAAAATGCTTTTTAAAAAGCATCGCTAATATAAATTTTTAGAAACACTTCTTCTAAAAATGTCGATAAATGTAATTATATAGGGACCCTTTTAAAAAAACGTCCTTGAAAAATGTTGGGTAGACTATTTTTCTTGGAGTGCTCCTGGCTAAATAAGGTTTGAAAGAAGTCCTCTCAGAAAGAGGAAAAGAAAAGGGTTTGAAACGAGACATTCTAAAGAGAGTCAGGTATGAACTTTTGTTGGTACTAGTTTTTTCCTCACATGCGTTGCACATAGCTTAAACACATGGTACTCGTTATTGATACAATTATGTTCTCAAATCATTTTTTGTACTTTTTAAACTAAACCATATTACTTGATTACCAATGAATTTATGGTACAAAAATAAAAATTTATATACCTTTTTAATTTTAAGTCTTCAATCTTAAATTCATGTATTTTAATTTTAAGTCTTCAATCTTCAATCCATGTTTCAATAGCTTGAATGATGAAAAATTTCTTAAAATTTGTTTCGTCATTTTTTTAGAGAGAGAAGAACAACCATTTCTCAGTCTCGATCTTAATGTATTTATAAATCTTAAGATCTAACTACTGTTGCCCATAAGACCTAAATGGATTAGGACTTGCTTTAATTAATTACAAGTAATTAATCCTTTTAAAATTTAGATTTCAACCATGACTGCACATCACATAACTTCTGATTTGTGAGTCACATTTCAGGTATTTACGGTTTTAAGAAGGTCATGATTTTCTTCAATCTTGAATATAGATTTTTAAATTACTCAATTCTAAGTCTTCTAACTCAACTTATAACTCGTCGAATGTGCTGCACTTTCGACTTTTGAATTTCACATTAAAATTTTGAATTTCCTATGAAAACTCAATAAAAATATGAATTTAATTTAAATAAACTAATTATTAATCATTAATTCCACTCTAAAAATAACCTAATTAATCTAAATTGATTACAAAATAAACTTTAAATAATTATAAGTTCATGGCTATATAAAATAAAATACTCAAACTAAGCAAAAACAAAGAATTCACAGTAGAAAAATAAAGGTACTGATTTGTGACTCACTTTTCAGGTATTTACAGTCTTCAAATAGCCATGACTTCTTTATGAAAGTTACACATCTCTATTTTATCTTGAATTTAGGCTTTTGAATCATTCAATTTCGAGTCTTCTAACCTAAATTATGGTTTTTCAAATGTGCTGAACTTTCAAACTGCGAATTTCATATTAAAAATATGAATTTCCTATAAAAAAATTCAATATAAATACAAATTTAATTTAAATAAACTAATTAATTACTAATTCTACTCTAACGATAATCTAAATTGATTACTAAATATACTTTAAATAGTTGATGGCTATAGAAAATAAAAAAAACTCATAGTAATAAAAAAAACAAGTAATTTATATATATACCTTTTAAATTTTAGGTCTTCATTCTTCGATCCATGTTTGAATAGCTTGAATGATGGAAATATTTATTAAATTAGCTTCATTGTTTTCATCTATTTATATATTTCAAGATCTAACTACAGTTTACCACAAGTCTTAAATTATTTTAAAATTTTGATTTCAGCCAACACTACACATAGCTTCTGATTTGTAATTCACTTTTCAGGTTTTTACAATCTTCAAATAACCACGAATTCTTCATGAAAGTTGTAGATATTGATTTTTTTTCTTAAATTTAGGCTGTTGAATCACTTAATTCTGAGTCTTTTAGCTCAAGTTATGGCCCGTCAATTGTGCTGCACTTTCAAGCTGTGAATTTTACATTAAAAATCCTAATTTCCTATGAAAATTCAATATAAACAAAAGCTTAATTTAAATAAACTAATTAATCATTAATTATTCTCTAATCATAATCTAAATTGATTATGAAATAGACTTTAAAAAATTAGTTGATGGCTATAAAAAAAGAATACCCAAACTAATAAAAAAACAAATGATTCACAGTTAAAAAATAATAAAAATTTATATACCTTTTTAAGTTTAGATCTTCAATATTTAATCGGTACTTTAATAGTTTAAATGATGGAGAAATTTATGAATTATATTAATTATTTTTCATTAAGCAAAAAGAAAACCCAATTAATTTTTAATTAATCATTGAAGCTCTTGAGTTTCTTCTCCATCGTGGAATTCTTCCATGCTTTCTTGTTTATTTTTAAAGAGAGAAGATAAAAAATTTTTCTCTAAATTTGGTTCCATCTATTTATAACTCTTAAACTCTAACTAATGTTGCGTACCCATAAATCCTAGAATGATTAGGACTTATTTCAATTAATTCTAATACATTCTTGTAAAATTCAGATTTCCTCTAAGACTGCATATAGAGTCTGACTTCTGACTCAATTTTTGGGTTCCTAAAGTCTCCAAACAACCACAAATTCTTCACAAAAGTTGTAGATCTTAATTTTCTCTTCAATTTAGGCTTTTGAATCACTCAATTCCAAGTCTTCTAGCTCAAGTTATGGCCCATCAAAATTGCTGCATTGTCAAGCTGCAAATTTCACATTAAAAATCCGAATTTCATATAAAAATTCAATATAAACACGAAATTAATTCATATAATAAAGTGAAAATTCACTAAATATATAATTTTATCCTTAATAAATATCGTTTAATCCTAATAATGCATATTTAAATTTTAATTTTACTAATTTATAATTTTATGATTAAATTTAACTAAATCCATACATTATATGGATTGATATATATTTTTTGATTATTATATTTTTAATATATATTTGAAATTTTAATTATACTAATAAATAATTTTATTAATTAATGAATATTTTTAAATCGTAATTAGTTAAAGATTTTATTTTTTTATTAATAAATATATTCTAATCATAGTCAATTAAGGAAGTTTATATTTGCTATTAATTACTTAAAATAATTATTAAATGACTATTTAAAATTATATTAAAACCTTTCAATAAACTAATTAAGGAAAGTTAAGAGGTCAATTTGCTTGTTTACCCCTCTCACTTTTATATACCTTAAGGATAAGGATTATTCTAAGGTTTTTTTAAATAAAGTAAAAGTAAAACTGTCATTACTGGATTAAATTGCCAATGTTACAATCCTATCCGGTAAATTTTAATCTCCTATTGTCCAAAACGAGTAGGAATTGGATAATATAATTATGTATTTTTGCATATATATATGAGCAGACTTTCCACTTAAACTTTCGAAAATAGCAATCTACATCCCATCCCATTTGTCCGGAAAATTAATATACATATTGCATTTATATTATATTTTTAATAATTTTAATTTACCATTTTAATTTGATTTTACATCAAATTTAAAATGCACTTTAAGGTACGTACTCTTCAGATTTAAAAAATTAAAGTTACATTAATATGATTAATTATTTAAGTAATATATTTATACTATTAAAAAATAATTTTATATGTATATCAATTAATATTATATAAGTCAATTATTGAGAAAATGATAACCTAAATTAAAATGAAATTTTAAATTCAATTGATGTGTTTTAAACAAATTAATTCATCACTAGTAAAAAATTTACTATAAAAACTTTATATAGGGTTTTTTTTCTTTTGTTTTTTTTTTTTAATTATTTTGAACAAAAATGTGTTAAGAGTAAAATCAGCCGCATTTAGCACCCACAGAATAAAAAATTTACATTTACTTTTTATCGACGCCGCCATATTCATCAAGGGCAGAAGAGGTAATAAAATTAAAATCCAAGCCTAAATCTAAATCTAATTAAGATAAGATAACGCCAAAAATTTTCTCTCTATATAAAACCTTAAAAATTTCGTACCACAAACACAACACCACCCATATTATCTCACCAAATAATAATAATAACAATTAAAACCCAAATTCTGCAATGGAAGAAAGGTTTTGAAAAAAAAAAAAAAGTTTCTCCTCTGATCTTTCGTCTTCTTCACTGTTAGCTAATAGATTCATTATTGATTCTTTGTAAATACATATAATTTTCATTACAAATATAAATTAATATATGAAGTTTTTGTTGGAATTCGTGTCCTGTTGTGGGTCTTGCAAGAGTAATATTTTCGGTGAGAAGAAGAGTAACAATGGCGCCGATGGTGGCAGTGGAAGTAGGTGGTCGGAGGAGACAAGGGCTTTAATGCTACGTACAATTGTGTCGAGAAGGGGATTTAATCGGAGGAAAAAGAGAGGTAGGGTCGGTACTTCTATGTCTCCTACGTCTTCTGGTTCTTTGGCTGATAATTGGAAACCTACTTTGTCTTCTATATCGGAAGATAACGTCGCCGGCGCCGCCGTCGGGGTTGATCCTAAGGCTCAAAGACGGACGGGTACCGGTGGCCGTCCCGGTGGTGGATCTCGTAATATTGCCACCCTTGCTGCTACCTATAACGATGATAGGTATGTATGGTCTACTTATTTGTTTTTATTTTCAATTGTTGTTTTAATAGAAGTGTTTGGTAGATTGAATTGAACTTGAAATGAGATATTTTATCATAATGAGGTTTCCTGGATAAATTTATTTAGACAAAGTACGTAGAGAGAATTAATTAATATATAATTATACTCTAATTGACAAGTAAATTTTAATATTATTCTTTTAGCCTCAATTCATCATTAATCATTGGTACCTACCACTTATAATTAATAACCTGCCTGAAAGAGATATGTGTATTTTTTAGTTAGTTTGAATTTTCATTAGGAATTTAATAAGAACTATAGTAAGAATTTGACTTCCCTTGATTAGAGATTGAATTAAGTGTTCGCTTTCATATTATAAATATTCTTTAGATTTTTGTATGTGAATGCCATTCGTTTTCTTAAATTTTTCATTCTGAAATTCAAATTCTAATGAATTATTGTAATTTTGTTTTGCATATTTCAGGCGAAATCACTTCACAGTCATTCCAACTTTTTCAGCAACACCGTTCATGATTTAACAAATCGAATTAGCTATTCGATCAAGTCTCTAATTTCTTCAATATAATGATATATCGTGTAAATATATCTAAGGAAATAATTAATACTACTATTTGTGTTGTTTAATTTGGAGAGCTGATGCTGATGATTAAGTGGGATGTTTGTGGCTTCAATGTTCATCCAAAAGGGGTGCAATGTTTTGGCCTTTATTAATTAATTGAATTAGCTCATCTTCCTCCATAATGCTTCATTCTTTAATCTGCTTGTACACATTACCTTCAGCTAATTAAGTTTTTTCAATTAAGCTATGATCTTTTATTAATTTAATTGAAGAAACTAATTTTGTTTTGGGCAGTATAAGTACATTACTTTAATACGACTCAAATGAAGGAACTAATTTGTTGTGTTAGGTTTCAGACCTAACGCATAAATGCTTAAAAATTTTCCCATATGCTTAATGTCAGAGATGACGTCATTTTTTTCTTTTTTCAAAAAAAATTCACGAAGAAGAGGTCTCTCTCTATAGAAAATTTAGATATATTAATAAAAAAGTAATAATTGATTGTTAATCTTAAAAATTTTAATCTTATTCCAACTTCTTTATTATGAGAGGTGTTAGAACTAAAATGATCTGAATTTAATCTTATTTTTATCAAATGGGCGAGGAAAAATATGTGTGACATCACATACAGATCAACAGCATAAAAAAGGTTTATGGACTACAATAATTAAATATAATCTTGGGGAAAATATAAAAGAACCGGATTTAATTAGAGATTATAACAAAAGGTTACGCCAGTAATATCTTCAATTGTGTTGAATTATTCAAGCATAGGAGCTTAATTTGGAGTAATTGTGACTCAATGCGAGCCTAATTAAAAAGAGATGGACCGCTCCAACAATTTTTTAGTGAGGAAAAGGAGTAGAAAGTGGGCAAAATTTCCTAATCCTCTTAGATCTGAATTTATAGTCCTTGAGATATTGGAGCAGAATCAAAAAAATTGGATCGGGCGAAATTTACCTGACAGAGTTCACCAGAATTGGATATGGGAACCATGGAGTTTAAATTTATCAAAATTTATCGATTTTCGGTACTATAAATATGAAATCAAATCAAACCAAATAAGGATCTAAATCAAAATAAACTAATATAATAGTTCGGTTATTTCGGTTCAATTTGATCGGTTTTTTATTTTTAAAAATATTTATTTTATTTTTATATATATTTATTATATTTTCCTATATATGTTTTTTTTTATTTTTTACATATATTAAGATATTTTTATACACATTTATTATATTTATATGAATATTTATAATTTTTTTGATAGTTTTTACTACTCGGTTATTCGGAGTTTTGACTAATCCTGAGTCGAGTGAGTTTCATTTTTGAAAGCACACTCTCCCCATGTAGCCCTAAGGATCGAACTCTCAACCTTTAGGCGTAATACATGCAAGTCCAAGTGATTTACCCAGTTGAATATATATATATATATATATATATATATATATATATATATAGAGAGAGAGAGAGAGAGGGCTATAAATGAACCATAAGTAGCTCGGTGTTCGGCTCGGTAATGAGCTCGACTCGAGATCGTTCGTGAGCTAAACGAACTGAGAGCTCGAGCTTAATTTTCTGTTCGTTTAGTTAAACGAACCAAGCTTGAACATTAAGCTAGGTGCTTGGCTCGTTTATGTTCATGAACAGCTCGATTAGGTGTTCATAAGCTCATTCAATTTAAAACTCATGAACAAGCTCGTTAAGTGTTCATTTAACATATGTATTTACACTTATAAATAAATTATTGAAACTACATCATAATATTTATAATTTATATATCAATTTTATAAGTAAAAATAAATTTATCAGTAAATATATAAATTAGAAATATTTTTAATAATTAAAAATAGTCATTATTATATTTATAATCATAAATTTCATATTAAATTATAATTTATATACATTAAATTGTGGATATCATTTTTTAAGAATAATTTGTATAGTAAAAATATTTTAAATTAATATTTATAAAATAAAAATCAAGGTCGATAAAATCTCGGTTAGGCTCGTGAACACTACGTGAGCACAGTGGTGCTCGGCTCAAGCTCAGCTCGTTTACTAAATGAGATTAAAACTTGAGCTCGAACTCAACTCGTTTAGTAAATGAACTGAACCCGAATATCTCAAAGCTCGCTCAATTATAGCCCTATATATATATATAATTAAAGATTTTTTTTGTAATTATTGCCTCAGTGGTATATCAGGTCTTTTGGACTCAAACTAATCCACTGTGGGGAGTTGGCGCCTGGTTATGGCTCATTTGAGCCCCTTGCCCTCTCTTAGTGAAAGCGAGGCTCGAACTCGAGACCTCTTCTTGAAACCAAAAAGACTTTGTCATTTGCACCAACCTCTACTGGTAAAAAAAATTAATGAAATACACACACACATATATATGCATATAAACACACCCACACACACATTAAAAAATTATATTCGATTTTATTATATATATATATATTTATTAAAAATAATTTAAACACATATAAATATTAAAATTAAAATATTAACATATATTTACTAAAAAATTTTTATCATAATTATTCAAACTCAATAAAGCTACAACAAACTTTATAAATTTAAAATTCTATCAATATTTATACATTGAAAATAAATTATACTTTTCATATTATATTGTTAAAAATTTATTATAAATTCTCATAGTAAATAACAATTATAAACATATAATTTTTTTGATAATTTGGTAAAGGTAAGTATAAACGTATAATGCGTTTTATCATACTTTTATTGAATTCTTATGGTTTCGTAAACTTCTAAAAATTATATAATATATTTTTTTTACAATATGGCAATGGTGGGTCTCAAACTTGAGACCTTCACCCCACCCACATATAATGTTATTCATATAAATCTTTTCTTAAATTAAATTTTTTATTTTTATAATTTAGTCTTTTGTTCATAATATTTTACAAAAATTTAATGACATTTTACATGATTTTATAAAAGTTTATGAACTTTAAAAATTATGCAAAAGTATGATAAAACATATCTTGATTTTATAATTTTTATTTACTATGAGAATTTATAATAAAATTTTTAACAATATAATATGGAAGATATATTTTATTTTTAATGAATAAATATTGAAAAAGTTTTAAATTTATAAAGTCTTTAAAAATTGACTGAGTTCAAATAATAATGATAAAAATTTTTAGTAAATATATTTAATCTTTTTTTGAAATTTCTATTATCTTGAATTATAATTTTTTTAGAAATTATTTCAAACTTTATAATAATTTTATGAGTTTGAATAATTTTATTTTTACTATTTTTATCACTCATGAAAATTATTTGAGTTATAAATTTTGGTTAATATTATCAAATTCATTTTTCTAGCTTATATAGGGAATTTTAAAAATTCAAATAATATTTTAACTTATTTAATAAATTTTATTTCTATTTTTATAAATCTCAACTAATATCTATAATTTTTAATAATTATTATGTAAATTCTATAATTTTTTTATGAATTTATGGACTTATTTTTTAAAAGAAAATAAGTTTTGGATTAAATTAAATTCATTTTTTATGATTAATAAGTTTTGGGCTAAATTATATTTTATTTTTCAAGATTTGATGCTGCATTGATGAATTAAAAGAAGAAATGGGGAATAGTTAATTTTAATGAACGTCAGGGAAAATAATTGACTTTTGAAAAGTCATGGATCGAGTAGTTATTTTTGGTAAATTCAATGGTAGTAATAATTTACCCTTTTTTTTTTTTTTGCCAAAGAGGCATAGCTTGAAATATACTTCATACCTTTTGAGCATCTGAATTTGTGAAGATATATAGGGATAATGAATTTTATTTCTCTTTTCATCAACTACTAGTTAGAAATTTTCTTTTTTTGAACATTGATTACATATAGCCTTCTGACTTATTAGATCGATGTCAATGAACTCGGTCATAACCTAATCCCTAAATTTGACAACTTGGTTGCTTTAAAATGTTGATTTATTTTCTTAAAATGAATGAACTATTAACTGTCTATACATTATTTTTTTTCCTTTACTAATTTCATTTTTCCTTTACCAAACAAACATTAATTTATGCTCTCAATTTTTTACAATTTTACCTGATTCGCACCTAAAATTTTTAACCTATCAAATCATTAAACTTGTATTCTTTCACATGCATGCCTGTAATTTCATATCAGTGTGTCTTTATTACATGTGAATTCGACACATGATAAAAAAAATTATTTAAATATCATAAAAAATACATGTTTAAAAGAATTTAAAGATTAAAAGTAAAATTTTGGAGTCAATTAGAGAAAATTGTTAAAATTTAAGGGCATATGAAGTTTTATAGTACAATTTTAGCTACTTGTGCATTGTAATTTGAAGTATTCAACCGTGTATAAGAATGGTGTCAGATACAAAT
>CANYLF011918973.1:0-12509 GCA_948193215.1 Bocquillonia castaneifolia
TGTATGTTTGAAATTTTAATTATATTAATATATAATTTATAATTAATGAATATTTTAAATCCTAATTGGCTAAGGATTTTATTTTTTATTAATAAATGTATCCTAATTCTAATTGATTAAGGAATTCCATATTTGTTATTAATTAATTAAAGAATTAGTAAATAACTATTTTAACCTTCATTAAAACCTTTCAACAATCTAAGTAGGGAAGTGCAATAAGGTCAATTTGCATGTTTACCTCCCCTGCCACTTTTATATATGTTATAGATTATAGGTTATAGATAGATATAGATATTTTGATTATTTATAATATTAAAATATTTTAATTTTTGTTATTTTTATTATTTTATATATTTCACTTGTGAAATATAAATATTACATGTAAATTTTAATTAACTTAAACAATTAATAATGGTTTAGCTTGATTACCATGAAAATGAAAAATTTATTCCGTAGTGGGTAAGAGGAATGGGTGATTCCCATTGATGGGATTATCCCATTCCCATTCCCCCATCAATTTAACTCAACCAAACATAATCATCCATTCTCATTCCGATTCACCCTCATTTTTAAACATACCAAATAACCCCTAAAAGGAATTGACCTAATGCTTTTGCATGTGGGATTCACATGGATATTGGATACAAATATATAGATTAGTTAAATAGATTCAAATCCGTATAGAACATGATGTAGCCCAAATGGGATTTTAAAAAGACCATTAACAAAAACAATATATTGATTAAATATATAAAATGTGAGACAATATGTACCTAACTTGCTGTTATTGAAGCCAAGACAAAAGTCATCCACTCCATTTTGGTCTATCACTTGCCATGTATATTCATATCATGAACAACTTTTTATGTGCAACAGCTATATATTATTATCAACCTCTTCATCAAAATCAAAAGGTCTAATTAAAAAAAATCTTATATTTGTAACAAAATTAACCAATTCTTTATTAAATCCCGTACTTTAAATTTTATAACAAAATTATCATATTCTTTAATATTTTCTTTATTAAACCTTATACTTTCATTTTTTTTTTCTTTTTTAACATGTTGTTGGTTGTTCCAATTAAAAATAATTGATATCATTCAAAAAGACGTTATGCATATCTGCATTCAAGAGTTGTAAATTGCAAGAAAAATAATTGTGATCCGAGCAAGCATATATTTTATTATTTTTTATAAATATATAATTTATTATTAAATTTAATTATTACATATACATAGTTTATTTCCTTCTAGTGAAACTCTCCTTTGTCTACTTATTTTCATTAGGTATCTACATATCTACACGTGTTGCATATGCTTGTAATTTTTTTTCAAATTTCATGTGTCTTAGTTTTAGTATTATTGTTTTAAAAAAATGTATTTTCTGAAATATTGTATATCTGACGGTTTAGTATGCTAACTGTCAACTTTTTTTCTTAATCAAAAATTATTTTTAATTCCAAATTAATATTTTTTATCGGAAAAATTATCGGAATGTTAAAAAAGAAACAATGATGAAAGTATAGGTTTTAATAAAAAAAATTAAAAAATTGGTTAATTTTATTACAAGATTCAAAATATAGGGTTTAATGAAAAAATCGTTAAAGAATTGGTTAATTTTATTACAAAGTTCAAAATACAGGGTTTTTTTTATAATTAAACCAAATTAAAATAATACTTCCGCCATCCCAAAAAAAAGTTGAACAGCTTTGATAATTTATTATCCCAAATTATGTATAGTAATTTAATGTTCTAAGTGGTGAAATGTCATATATAGTCTCATTAATTGTAGTAATAGACTTTAATTTTAATGTTAGTTTCAAAAAGACAACCTATTAAATAAGGGCAATGACGGAGTTAGAAGGTCGGAAGGGACCATTAGCCCCCTAACTTTTGAAAAAAAATTATCAAGCAAATTTTAGCATATTTTCAATTTGGTCTCCCTAACTTTGTAAAAAAAAATTATATATGTAAATTTTAGTGTATTTTTATGAAAAAAATAACATCATAAAACATAAATGGGTGTTATATATTATTAACCAAAAAACAAATTCCCGATTCCATCACTGAATGAGGGCGTCACTCATGAATAAGGGTAAATGTGAAATTTGATTTACTAATTACTCAATTCACCTAACTAAACCACTTTGTTTGTCCAAAATTGTTGATTTTTTTGGGACTTATTTTACATAATCATCCAAAATTACATATATATATATATATATATATATATATATATATATATATATATAGACATGCACAAACATATAAACGCAGTTCAATTTAATTATCATGTGGTTGCATTGTTGTTTGAATTCTTCTAGCATTTATATCAATCCATTTCGAGTTTAAAAAGGGCGAGTCAGGTTCCATGGTCAAATTAGAAGCCCTATATTATAGAGGAGAAACCATAAACCACTCATTACATGAATCATAATTCATATAAAAAAAGGTTTTAATTTTCCATTCCCATCTCGTTTCGAAAGATTTAATGGTTAGTTGAGATACGAGTCAAGGTTACCAATGTGTCAAATCTGTGACAAATTATAACGAAGATTGTTCTGATTTCTTGTCAAACTTAATGATAGCTTAACTTCTTTTAAATTAAAAAAAAAAAAAAAAAAACAGAGAGAGAGAGAACGAATGAAAGTTGCCCTTTGTGTATTCAGAGAAAGTTGCTATCAGCTTTATTATTCTAATTATTGTCCATCTGAAAGTTGTGCAGTTTCTACTGTGTGAACTCTATGAATTGACAAGGAATGGATGCAAGTAGAAACTTCCTCACCGATGGCCCAGAAATAAATGCATTCTTCTTTCTACAATACACATTACAAATTCATTAAAAAAAAAAAAGCCACCGCTTTAGCTGACGCCTCCACCATCACTATCCGCATTGCACATTACAGCTATTATGACAACCACTGCTTTTATTAAGGTCACCGATAAAAAGCATGACATTGCTATTATGATCTTACCAGCAAGCAGGCCATTCCTGTTGCCATTCTAGTACACAAATATCTGTCTTTTATCTCAGCAAAGCAAACATTTTTACTTGTAACCACATTGTCCAATTACAAATCCAAATTTCAAAGAGTTCAGATTTCTCGAGGACATGCTTGAGTTTCCAAGACTTCAAAACATTCTAAACAACAGAATAGCATATAAGTTATTAGCTTATGAACAATTTTAGTATTAACAGAATCCAACACAAGGAACAGATTTCAATTTCTAGCATCCAACAAGGAACTGTGGAGAAGATGCGAGAAAACATACATTTGATTGCACAACTCATAATGTCAAAACAATCAAAGTTTGAAAACTTGATTTGCACCTTGTCAGATTTGTTCATCAGCCTACAGGTTTATGAAAGAAAAAGACCAAGTATAGAAGCTAAAGAGCAAAACAAGAAAACAACAAAGGATGGCAGAAATTCAAGCTTGCTGGAAATGAAAACTACAGTCATTATCCATACCTAAAAGAATATTATTTATATCATTCACAAGAGACGTACAACTAAGCTCATCCATAATCAAAAAATTTTGAATGTTAATGCCATTCATTTATTGAGAAATGGTTAATCAGAAATTCACTAACATTTATATTTGAAGGAAAAAAAAAAAAAAACAGAGGCAGCTTCAAATCTGGTTTACCTGTTGAATCATGTCAATCGAGACTCGTGCAATATCAGAGTTCACTATTGAAAGCAAATTACTGTAATTGTAAATCAAAAACCACCAAGAATAAACAAACTGTTTTACTCATAATTTCTAGAATTCATGATCGATATTTCAAAAGGCACAATCGGTGACTGTCAATACCAAAACCTTTCTTGCAAATGTAAAAGCATTGAAAGCAACCAAGTTGAATGATCTAAATCATAAGCAGCATATATCACAACCTGACACATACACACAACTTCACAACATACCCAAATAACACGTACCAAGTCTCCCTGAACAAATCATTAAACATATCAATGCTATCATCTTAATTAGCAGTCAAAATTTTCCTCTTATACTAAGGTGCTACATCTACCTATCAGTTATGTTCCCAACCACAAACATATGATAACTAGAAAAGTCTATTTTAACAAAGATGACTACCAAATTAACATCTTAGGTGGACTGCAAGAATTTTAACTATAGAATACTTAATAAATACCTGAATTAAAAAGAGATTTATATTGCAACAATGATAATATCCATGTGGGAAAACCGTATCATTTGAACTCTTAAAGACATGCCAGTATAACCAAATTGGACAGTCAGAATAAATCCAATGCTGATCAGTCATACTTGAACAGAGAATTCCAATAAGGAACAGTTTTCTTTGAGATAATATGCAGAGGTAACAGTTTATCGGAATACTTCCACTACTGACAAAATTTTGTGCATCACTGCATTCAGTGGTAGAAAAAGAATCATTTGGCGTGTACATAACTATTTTGATGGAACTGATTACAACTCCATTTGATAGTTTCAACTAATGAAGAAATCCAAAATGTTGTGAGAATACTTGCCCCGGTATGAAACTTACAGCTTGTCATTGTTTACCTGGTCCATAAAGTAGCAGGATTTGTGTTCATCTAAAAGCCAAAATTGCACATCTGAACAAACTCCATATCGTTGTCTACATATTTAGTCCAGAGATTCTTATATTGATTCATGGCAATGTCAAGCCAAGGCTTCATATTTCCATTGTAATGAATGACTGCCGCATGCCTGATCTCATCCATGCTAATACTTGGATTGTATCCAAGACCAAGCACATGCCAAGCTTTGTCCAATGACTTCGTTGTTGAGTAAAAGGTAATCAATCCAGGTGGTAGAGTACCCAGTTTCCATAGACTACAATCCTCATTCTGATCACAAAATTTACTCAAAGTTAATTGACATACACTAGATATCAGCCACGATAGCAATCTGTGCATTACCATATTCTATGTGCTGATAGATCAGTGACAAAATTAACATCAAACACAGAGATAAGATACAAGTAAAATATACATACCAAGTTCTGCCAGTAATGATACTGTTCAGTGCATTTTTCACGCCTCCAAGCATCAAGATCAAAAATATTCATTCCATAAGCCCAAGCGCAAGCCTTTGGATTGAACTTCTCCTTAATTAGAGGATGTGAGAAGTTCAAATACTGTGCATAACGATGAAATGAGCCAAAGCAGGTCTCAACAGCCCCATTTACCTTTCCATCCAAGTCAATTTTATACAACCCTGTCAAGTCCTTTTGAACCACAACATCATCATCCAGAAACAAAATCTTACGCAACTTAGGATACATCTCTGGCAGATAAAAGCGAAGATGATTCAGCATAGACAAATATTTGGGATTCCTGAACTTCATACTGCTCATATCCTTGGTAGCATTCTCCGCCTGATTCTCAAAATAAAACTTCTGCAATTTAAGATTCTCAAGTTGCCTCAGAACTGGAACATACGAAGAATTCAAAAAACTAAAATCCTCCACAGCCTTAACCTCCACATGGGCACCTCCTTCCACAGGCCTCATCTTAAACCAAACTTTCATTGCTGCCACATTCATTCTATCCGTAACAACATGAATAACATGTTTCCAAGGTTCCTCAGCATTCTTCACCACAGACCTCACCACAACTGACACAGCAATTACATTGTCAGAAAAAATAGCATAATGATAAAGACTTGGATCCTCAAACTCTGACTTAGGCTCCTCATCCCTATATTTCTCAGGATGCGAAATCTTCTCCCCAACAAGTCTCATAGCCAAACAATGCAAACTCTTAGGAATTGATTTGGCAGAAATCAAACTCGCAAAAGCACCATTCTTTCTTGCCTTAATCAACAACTCATTAACAGCAAAGATAGTATCTTTAAGCTTCTGAATCTTAATCTGATTATCATAACTCTCTTTCGTCTCAGCGATCATCAGTCTAGCAACTTTAACCCTCTCTTTAACTTCCTTCTCAAACTGTCTCAAAACATCCTCCTCAACATTACCTTCTGCTTCAAACAACGAACTCTTATAATTGGGTTTTGAAGTAATATCAGAGAAATTCTTAGCTAAATCATCAAACATTCTCAACTGTTTAGAAATATCAAGCTTAAGCTTTCTAGCATAAGCAGCATAAGCATTCACTAAAATCATATGATCACTTGCTTGTTTATATATCAAATCTAAACGCGTTTTCAATGGATCTGAATTCAATGCCAAGAACGTCCTCTGCACATAAGCATTCCCAGTAGTAGGCAAAGACTGTTAAGAACAATTAGGCACCCAAAAAAAAACATCACCACCCAGATTAAAAAAAAAAATCAAAATCTAACAAAGACCCAACTCACAAAATCAAAACTTTAACAAGACCCAGTTCATAAAAACACGTGAAATTAAGTAAAAACCAAAAACTACTTACAGGGTCATCAGGAGAAGTAGATGGATGAGTAGTGAAAAGAACAGAGAGTGTAGCGAGAAATAGAAGAGTGAACATTGCAGAAACTAAGATCCGATAAGAGAAGAAGCTACGGAGGTGACCGGAATTGAATCCACCGGATCCTCCACCGCCTCTGCCTCCGCGGACAGCAACCGCCATTGATCCGAATCAGTTCCCCTTCGTTAAAAAAAAGATCTTCACTTTTTTTGTTCTGTCACCCTTTTTTTTTTTCCAGCGAGAAGAAGTGAACTTAAAAGAGGAAAACAAAGTAGAGATCTAAAATAGAAAGCATTTGCGCGTCGGTGGTTTTATTTGGGTATTTTATTTATTTATTTATTTATATTTATAAAAACAGAATAAAAATAAATAAAGTAGGAAGCTTGGATTTGGATTTGGTCATAGTAACAAAATATGAGATTCTGGTAGTGACCTGCTGCAAGTGCAAGTACATGTACTACATGGGCACAAGCATATAACAAGATTCAATAAAAATCAAATCTTGACTCATTTATGTCTTATAACTATTTGTGAAATTCATTATAAAAAAAGATTTTTGAAATAATAAATGTAATTGTGTGAAAAAAATAGACAACGTATGAAAGATTAACCCCTCAAAGAAAATATATGTGATTTAAAAAAAAAATTGTGTAATGTGGAACCGAGGAATCAATAGTTAACTTCCATAAGTTTTTAAAGAAGATAGTAGTAGTTGATTTCATTTATAAAATAATGCATTTTAATATATAAAATCATTCATTTATGTTATTAATAAAAATTTATTTTGTCTTTAAAAAATATAACTTCAACTCTATCATGTAAAATTTTTAATAATTTATTACGGTCTAATATTTGTTCATTTTATCTTTCCACGTGATTAAGAAACAATTAAATTTTACTTAATTTCAATAAGATTTAATATAAATTAACAAGTTTACTCTTTTATAAGAGTATATTTGGTATAAATGAATTCACAAAATTTATGCAATTCATTTGTGATTCTAAACTTTTTGTATTTAGTTTAAAGTAATATTCATTGTGATTTTCAATTTTTAAATTTCATAAAATTGCTTATAATCCCTTCAAATTTGATGAAATTTGTAAATTAACACTAAATAATAAGGGATAAACCTTTTATTATAATAAAAATACTCTTGAATTCTATACTTTTAGTTTTTATACTAATACAAGAATTTATTTACAAATGAATCATATTTTCTTATGGGAATCGAACTAAAATAAAGCCTAAAAGTCGTAATTTTAGTATTGGCACATTTAATAAATCTTAGAAATAAGTAAAGCATAAAGACCAACAGGGTGTTGGACCAACTGGCAAAACCATTGGTATCAAGGGTGTTCTTTTAAGGGAGGTCTCGAGTTCGAGCCTCACCCCCACTGGGAGAGGGTTGCTCAATTTGGGGCTTCTCTCGACCGGAGATTAATCTGGACAACGGTAAAACAGGACCTGGAAAACAGGACCTGGAATACTCCGGGTAACATCAGTTATAAAAAAAAAAAAGTAAAGCATAAAGAATGAATTTTAAAAGATAATTAATATACTCATTGACAATTAAAAAGAAAAAGATAAAAAGAATAAATAACCAATCCATTTTGGGTAGACCGGTGCTACTCTTAAATAACCAATCCACCCAAGGTGGATTGGTGCTACTCTTGTGGGTAGGGGATGAAAGGCCTTAAGTTCAAGACCACCATTGCTAAATTATAAAAAAAAAAAGTAAAAATAAACAATTATAATGTAACGGAAAATATCTTTTCTAATAGTAAAATCTATATCCATGAGTTGATACGATATATTAAGTAATTGAAACCATTCAATGCTAGTGTAAAATTTTTTTCTATGGTATATTGAGTCAATCACATATATTACATCCCACTCAAAAAAAATCATATATATTACATTAATAAATTTGAAAATTCAATATTATTTACGTATCATCAATGTATGGAGTCAAACACATATATGACTTAAATAATAAAATTGCTTATTTTTAGACTACGATACAAGTTTTGAGTTGAAAATCTCTATAATCCATTAGGAAAATAAATCTGTTTTATTCCTAGTTATAAAAAGAAAAAAAAAACTACCACCAACATTTTCTGCCAATCAAACAGCTAAAATGACTCACTGAACTAATATTTATAACAAGTCAGCGTCAAAAATAAAGCTAGTATTCATTGCCAACTAGATGACTTAACTCCCACTCAAAAAAAAAAAAAAAAACTAGATGACTTAACCCATCAAAAAAAAAAAAAGGAATAATTTAACCCACAGTATATGTTAAGGCAGCATAGCCTTGTTTCAGTTCAATTTAATTTGGAA
This sequence comes from Bocquillonia castaneifolia, assembly GCA_948193215.1. Taxonomy (NCBI): domain Eukaryota; kingdom Viridiplantae; phylum Streptophyta; class Magnoliopsida; order Malpighiales; family Euphorbiaceae; genus Bocquillonia; species Bocquillonia castaneifolia. The sequence continues at coordinate 8,762 of CANYLF011918973.1, forward strand.
TTAGAAGCAGTTTTTTTTTTTTTCATGAGAAGTTATTTTCAATTTAAATTTATTTTGCTTTCCCCCCTACTTTCCAAATCAAATGGCCTCTGTGTGCCTAATAGTTTCTCAAGTTCGTTATCATTTGATCGGCTTAACTTGGATAAATGGGCAGGTTGATTACCACTAAATATGGCCCGATCAACTCGATGCACCTACCACTTGATTAGTTTATTGTGGCTTATTACCACTAAGCTTATTCTAGTTTGGATAAATTCAAGGAATAACTTAGGTGTTGTTTTGATAAAACTGAAAATTAAGTGCTGAAAAATTAAGTGTTGAATTTTAAGTGCTGAATATGGTAAATGCTGAAATTTTAAGTATCGGATTTAATAATCTATTTAATAACTTTAATCATTGGAAATTTTAATTTTTTTCATTAAATATCTTGAAAATTTTAAACTCTACATTTTATGGCTATTTTTAAATGGGCAGTATCTCATTTGTTATGCTCGGAAGCATCGTTAATTTTTGTAGACAATGGTCTTCTTTGAGCAAGGGCAAATATCAACACGCCTTTTGCAAATCTTTTTGGCTTATCTTGGAAATACAGGGACAGAGTGATCTTTAGTGATGATTATTCTCATGGTGATATTTTGTATAAAGATATCTACTTAATTAACTGTTTATTTGGTTAAGTTAAAGTTTTCTTTTTCTTGTAATGTGGATGGCATTTTAAGGTGTCCTGGCATCTTTTTGTACTTTTGATTGATGATCATTTCTTTTGGTCTTCTAATAAATCTTCATCACTTATAAAAAAAAATTATATATTTTAATTTATAATTATTAAAATAAACAATTAAAATCATAATTATCAAAAAAATTAAAATCATAAATTAATTTTAAAATATTAATTTTAATCATATATAAGAATATAATAATCGATAATATTATAAGTCAATTAAAGGGTATAAAGGTAACAATAATGATTTTTTTATTTATTAATTATAATTTGATAATAATTTAAGTTCATTAAGCTATTTTATGAAATAATATTGAAAAACCAATCACTTATAATTTTTAGCATAAATTTTAAGTTAAAAGTTTTAACTTATCATTTTAAGTGGTTTTTTTACTTAGGCTCCATTTGTTTCGCAGAAAATAACTTGTTTCTGGAAAATATTTTCCGGGAAAACAAGTTATTTTCTTTTGTTTTTCTGTTGTTTAGTGACAACAGTTGGAAAATATTTTCTAATAGTTATCATATGATAACACTATCAATATATTTTAGTAAAAAATCAATAAAATATTTATGATCTCCAAAATTTATAATTTCAATTATTTTGAGAAAAAAATATTTAAAGAATAATAGAAAAATAAATTTTCCGGGGACCGGCGACCGTCTGATGGTCGGTGGTAATCAGAAGTCATCATAGATGGTCAGAATATGAAATACTATATATTTATATGATTTTTGAAATTATTTTGTTGTTTTTTAAGTTTAGGAAAATGACTTTATCTTTTCAAGAGAGGAAGTCATTTTCCAGAAAAGTGGCTTATTTTCCTTTTGACCAGAAAAATATTTTCTGTTGACCAATTTTCTTGAGTGCACCAAACGCTGGAAAATCTGAAAAATGTTTTCCTAGAAAATATTTTCCGCAAAACAAATGGAGACTTAATTGATTAAGTTAAGTTGACATTAAGTTGCGTTATCAAACATAACTTAAAAAAAATAAGTGCTGAAAATTTTAATTTAAGTATTAAGTCAGGTTATCAAACACCCATTTTTAGGTTAGTGACAGATACTCATAAAAAAAATCCTAACCACCCTTTCTCTCCCTTTTCTCCTCTCAGGTTTCTCATAAAATATTATTGTTTGGTCACCGCCGACTACACAAACGTGGGTAGTGGACCATTATAGTTTTATTTTAGCTTATTTTATATTTAAATAAATACAGATCTTTAGATTTGTTAGTTTGAGTTCTTCTTTTATGGGGGGTTTTAATTTTTGTATGTTTTTCTAATTCCTCTTTTATGGGGTGTTGTCAATTCCATTATTGAAATTTTAATAGTTCTTTTTTCTGGGAAGAGTTTATGGTGATGATAATGATTATGGTACAAAATGTGACAGGTTAAATAGCATTGCTCATAGTATCATCCTTGCAATTATCTTATAAAAGCAATTTGCTTTTTTCCTTTTTTTTAAAAAGGCAATTGGTTTTTGATGATTGGAAAAATCCCCTAAAGAAATTATTAGAATAAACTACATACAAATTAATTGAAAAAAATTTAAAAAACTTTACCCAATAAAAAATTATGGAACGAGAAATTTAAGGTTGTGTTTACTTGTGGAAAATTATTATGTTTTCTAGAAAATTTTTCAACATGAAAACAGAAAATAAAACTTTGTGTTTACTTTAGGTATTTTCACAAAATTTTTATTTGAAAACTGTTTTTACTGTTTTCACACTTATAAAAGAAAAGTGGAAAATAAGTTTAGTTCTTTTTCAAATTTTCTTTATTAAAAGGATAAAGTGAAAACATCGTGTTTTCAAGTGAAAACACATTGCTTTTAATTGTGATAAACATGCTTTATCAATTTTCTATGAAAATAAAAGGTTTTTTTCTTTGAAAATTGAAAAATGATAATAGGAAATAATTCTCAATAAGTTACCACAACCTAAGAAACTAATAAGATATTGATATAAAAAAACCTAGAGTTTTAGATCATCCAAATAAGCTATAACAAATAATTTTATCTATTAAATGCAACAAACTTTTAGTATACTTTTAGATTGCCACCAATTGTATATGCAACTATTTGGTTCGGCTTTAAATCAGAACAAATTGATCAACTTTACAAAAGTCTCAATTTAGAACTAAATTGGTTTAGAAATTGAAATCAAATCAAATTAAGAGTTTGATTTGATTCAGTCAATTTATTTTTTTTAATTTATTTAAGTTTATTAAAAAAATAATAAGCATATATAAACATAAAAAAATTAAAGATAAAATATTTAAAAATTAAATTAATTTTTTAGTCGGCTGATTTTTACAATAGTTTGATTGGGTTCAATTTTATTCACCCTAATTGCCAAATATAGTTGGGCTACTTTAGAATTCTGATTTTTGTTGGGACACACGAAAAGAGTGAACAATCACCACGTATAATCAATTGGGATATTGTATTATTTAGTCACACCTTTTAGTGAATTGTTAAATCTAGCAACTTATTTTTTAAGTTTTGATAATTTGGCCAATATTTTTTCGTTCTGTGTCAATTTTAGCCAATTTAAAAATGTCACTTGTTACGTGTGCAAAAACCACATGCTCCTACTTGCCAGATAGATTAAAATGATAAAATTTTAAAAGTTATGGCTAAATTTAACAATTTATAAAAAGTATGACTAAAAAATGTTAGACATGTCATTGGTAGCACATGGCATATCATCAATGACCTATATCATTTTCAAATTGACTAAAATTGACAAAGGACAAAAAAATACTAATAAAATTATTAAAATTTAAAGAAGTGGCTAAAATTGATAGTTCGTTGAAAGTTGTATATAGAAGTAACTAATGGTCTAAGTTTAGGGAAAAATACTATTGATTAACTAGCTTCAAGATGTAACTGAGGTAAAACAGTCCCCAAATTTTAGGCTGTGAAATATGTGATTTAAGTAGCATTTTAACCCTAACTTCTCAAGCTCATGACCTGAGATTTATATATTATTTCAAAGCCTGATACCAGGAAAAAAATGACCATATC
>CANYLF011919774.1:0-14804 GCA_948193215.1 Bocquillonia castaneifolia
CACATTTCACTTATGAGAAAGATAATGTATATTTTTTTATATATTGCACACAGCCACCTTTCACTTATGAGAAAGGTAATATATATGTTTTTTTATATATCGCACACAACCACCTTTCTCATAAATTTCACATATATGTGAGGCACAACACTATCACAATAAATTCATAAAATCTCAATTTAATCAATTCCACACCATAATGACAATTCAACCATTTACACAAGAATTTTTAAAAATTCACAAATCCAATCACAATACCGGACGGATGACTTATCCTCACAAAATTTTCACCAAATCATTTTCTCATCAGATGCATCTTTTATTGTTTTTATAACTTTTAACTTCTTATTTGATCGGCAAAAGGTATAGAGGAAACATATTGATCATATTAACAATCGGTCCCTTATTCAATGGCGGCGTCCTCCTGTTAATTTTATGAAGTGTAATGTTGATGCGACTCTATTCTCCAGCCAAAAACTGTTTTCCAACCAAAAACAGGTTGGTTTTGGTTGTGTCATTCATGATTCTGATGGTCGGTTTCTTGCGGCAACAAATGGTTTATTATCCTAAAATTCAAATCCCATTATAGCAGCAACTATGACATGTTTTCAAGCAATAAATTGGTGTAACACTCTTGGTTACACACATGTGATATTTGAGTTGGATGTTCAGGTGATTGTCTTAGCTCCTAACAATCATAATTTAGTGAACTTTTCTTATTCAGGCTTCATTATTCAGGACTGTAAAACTCTATTATTTTTTTTTTGTTTCTTGTGTTTTATTTTTGCTAAGAGATCTGTAAATTGTGTTGCTCATTGTCTTGCTTGAGCATCCAATTATACTTTCTTGACATGTCATAAAGTGTGGTTTCATACACCACCTAGATGTACTCTCCTCTTAATTTTAATCTATAAGATCTATATCTTTCTATTAAAAAAAGTTCAAACTCAATTCAGTTAGACTCAGACTTGTTGATCCAAATTGAGCTCAAGTTTGAATTCAAGCATTTAAAATCGAGCTCAATTTGATTGTTTAATAGTTGACTTGACCAGTTCATTTATAACCTTGTGTGGAAGAAGAAAGTAAGGAGATTTGAAATCAGCTATTTTGAATGCTTTGGAGGAGAATAGTTGAGCAGTTGGCTATGTAATACCAATATTTTTATATTGCCCGATAAAATTTATTCTTCTTCAAATAAAATAGTCACCATTTTTTTAGCCTTCTAAAATAATAATATTTTTTTAGAATATTAGTTATTTTATTAATAATTTAAAATGTTTATAATTATCTGATAAATATTACGAGTTAAAATAAGCTTATATTTTGTATTTTAAAATGAGTAAAACTTTTATTCCATTAGAAAAGTATATGATAAAAATATTTAATTTTATTGTTTAAAAATATTCATTTTAATTTTTCTATAAATAAAAATAAACTATCTTTTTTCAAATGAAATATCAAGTATAAAATTACATGAATAAGCTATTTTATTATTTTTTTAACATCTATAATAATAATAATAATAATAATAAGGTTTGGCATACAATGATTTTTTTTTACTTAATTTGTACTTATTGTTTATCATGATTAGATGATTTTAAATATTTTCATAAGTATAGGCACAAACAAATCAAAAAAATCCAAGTCACCGTAAAATTTTCCATAATAATAATAATAATAATAATAATAATAATAATAATAATAATTGCTTTGCACCAATCAAAAGGCGAGAATAGAAAAGCTTAAGAAAACCAAAAATAGACAAGGCCGTATGATAACTTAACCCAATTCAATAAATCATCCATCGATCCGTCCATTTTATCAGATCACCACTTTTTTTTTTCGATTTTATTTAATTATTAATTTTTGCTCTCTCTCTCTATCTCCTTTTTCGCTTTGTTTTCAATTTCACTAAAATAAACAAATAAATAATATAAAAATAAAAACTAAAATAAATCAAATTCAAATCGAAAAACCCTAACTCGCATCTTTTGACTCACAAAAACTAAAAGATCTATCACAGAGGTACCGTTTCTTTCTTCTTCTTTGATCTCCCAATTCTCTTTTTGCAGCTCTCACTCTCTCTCTTAGGGTTTCTTCTGTTTTGAAATGTGAATATTGGATTTATTTGAGTGAACATATATTAGTTTATTTATTTATTTATTTTTATAAATATGGTTTTGGCTTTGCTTTATATATAGATAATTATAGATTTGTTCCTTTAATTGCCTTTTTTGCTAAAAATTTAATGGTACGTTTATGCTAATTTAGTTCTAAATCAATATTATTATGTGTCTGGCTCTATTAGAAATGTTGAATATTAGTTTAAAAATTTATTTATTTATCTTATCTTATTTTGTTTTTTAATAAATAGTATCTGATTGATGTTATTATTTTGTGGGTGCAGGTCAAGTGCTTTTTATTGAGAAAAGTTTTTTGATTTAAAACATCAGATAGCAGCAGAAGGGAATGAGTTTTTGGATGACCTTTGAATATTAATGCAATGTCGGGTTTACTTAATGTACTCACTCACTCACCATTGATTACTTAATTTTTCCACTATTGCAATTATAATTATAGATTTTGGTTTGTTGCATTTATTTTAATTTTGGTTTAGAGTTTTGGAATAAATAGTGGGGTTTTGCGATAGTTGTTCTCTATGGGCTCATTTTAATATTTTAATGTGCTTGATTCTGTTTGCAGTCTTCACTAAACAGTTCAGCTTCAAGTCTTCCAGACAGCACCGGACGTTCTTTCGCTACATCTTTCTCTGGACAGTCTGGTGCAGCATCTCCTGTTTATCATCATACTGGTGAGTACTAGCACTAGAGCTTGAATTGTGTACTATTATATCTGTATATGTGTATATGTGATTATATATATATATATATATATATATATATATATATATATATGCTGTCTCTCTGATTATGAGGTTTCTTGCAGGATCTATTCAAGGGCTACATAATATCCATGGGAGCTTTAATGTTCCTAGCATGCCAGGTACACTTACATCTAGAAACTCTACGCTAAATAGTGTTCCTTCTGGAGGCGTTCAACAACCTACAGCGAGCCTCTCCAGTGGGCGGTTTGCGTCAAATAATATTCCTGTTGCTCTCTCTCAGGTATAGTATGGGCATACACTAGTAAATTGAGCTTGATTTAATCAACCAAAGTAATTAAATGTCTCCCCTTGACATTGCCTCCTTTTTTACTTTATTTTATTTTATTTTATTCTTGTTGGTTCCTTTTGCCTTGTATGCATTCTGCAGTTATCTCATGGGAGCTCACATGGGCATTCGGGAGTCGCAAACAGAGGAGGTATAAGTGTTGTTGGAAACCCTGGATTTAGTAATAATACAGGTGGAGTTGGTGGTTCTATTCCTGGGATTCTTCCAACCTCTGCTGGAATTGGTAACCGGAATGCTGTTCCAGGATTGGGAGTATCCCCAATTTTGGGAAATACAGGTCCTCGGATCACAAGTTCTATGGGAAACATGGTTGGTGGGGGCAACATAGGAAGAAGCATAAGCTCGGGTGGAGGATTATCTGTTCCAGGTCTTGTATCTCGACTAAATCTAACCGCAAATAGTGGATCTGGAAGTTTAAGTGTCCAAGGACAAAATCGATTGATGAGTGGTGTTCTTCCACAAGGTATAATTGTTGACAGCGAAGTCAAGTAATGCCATATGATATCTTTAAAATAACTTGTGGACTAGGAAAGAAACATTTACCCATGATTATACTGGCTTGGGTATCATGCTAATGCTTTTAAGTTCAGTTGTTTATGAATAGAACTTTGCCATTAGTAAAGGACAAATGGTTACTTTTTGTGCAGTAACTTTGCCATCTAACTAGCATTGTTTTGCCAGCTCAAACTCTATGATTGCTTTCTTTTGAAAGGAATTAGGTAGCTGTTGATGTGCACTTTTGCAAGACCAATAAAAACAATGCTAGATTTCAGTAGATTGCTTAATGTAATATCTTCCCGGGGATGGTTTTAGTAGTATTATAGCATGATGAAGTAGAATTTATTATTGTTTTTCCACTTCAGTTTTGCATAATCTCATTATTGAATTTAGTTGCTTGTTTCAATATGGCCAATTCAGAAATATGCGTCTTAACGGGTTTGCTTTTTCATGACTATTATTCGTTTTCAAAGTGCAACTTTGTTTTAGAAATTAATTTTTTTATTATCATTCACTGGAGCTGACATCTATTCTCTATTTTATCATTTTTCCACTTTTTTCTTTCATGGAAGATAATTAAGTGCTAATTTAATTGTCTATATGCCTGTGTAAATGTCTTTTTTTGGATTCAGGATCTCCACAGGTAATATCTATGTTGGGAAATTCCTATCCTAGTGCTGGTGGTCCTCTTTCGCAAAGTCATGTCCAAGCTGTGAACAATCTCAGCTCCATGGGAATGTTGAATGATGCGAACTCCAATGACAGTTCTCCTTTTGATATGAATGATTTCCCACAGTTGGGTAGCCGTCCTAATTCTGCTGGAGGGCCTCAAGGACAATTAGGTAATTAAATCGTGACTTTGTTATTTGGCTATCAGCTGTTCATGTCACTTTCACTTGTAATTGGTGGTAAAAAATTATAAAGCACAAAAATTTCAGGTTCTTTAAGGAAACAGGGTCTTGGAGTTAGCCCCATTGTTCAGCAAAACCAAGAATTTAGCATCCAAAATGAAGATTTTCCAGCTTTGCCAGGATTTAAAGGTTCTTTAATATTCTTTTGACTCCTGGTCTTCACAAATATCTGTTATGCTGTGTTGACCTTGACATTAGATTTGCTTCAGGTGGTAGTGCCGATTACACAATGGATTTACATCAAAAAGAACAACTGCATGACAACACCATGTCAATGATGCAATCACAGCACTTCCCTGTGAGCCTTCAAATTTTGATTAGTTGCACAATTAACCTGTTATATGGTTCTCATTCTTCAATATAACTTTCTACAGATGGGAAGGTCTGCTGGATTCAACTTGGGAAGTAATTATTCATCTTATCGTCCACAGCAACAGCAACAACATGCACCTGCTGTTAGTAGCAGTGGTGTCTCCTTCTCTCCTGTGAACAATCAAGATCTTCTGCATGGTTCAGACATTTTTCCATCTTCACATTCGACGTATCACTCACAGGTTTAGAAGTCTGTAGCCTATTGCTGTAAATAACTTGCATCCATGTTTGTGTTTTCCAAGACTACAATGGATTGTATCGGTGGATGAATTCTAGTCAGTGCCTTGGTTGAAAATACAATGCAAAAAATTATAAAATTAAAACTTGACCAAAATTGTTCCACCTTTTCTTTGCGGGGTAGTCATTATAGGCCCCCCTCCCCTGGTTTTTGGATGTGTTATTTTGTGAAAAATTTCATTTTTAACCCATTGCTTTTATCTTTGGTTCAGACCAACGGACATCCTGGGATTGGATTGAGACCTCTAAACTCACCGAATACAGTTTCAGGCATGGGATCATATGACCAGCTTATCCAACAGTATCAACATCAGAACCAGTCTCAGTTTCGGCTACAGCAGATGTCGGCAGTTAATCAGTCATTTAGAGATCAGGGCATGAAATCCTTGCAGGCAGCACAATCTGCTGCTGATCCATTTGGGTTACTTGGGTTGTTGAGTGTTATAAGGATGAGCGACCCTGATCTGACCTCCCTGGCTCTTGGAATTGATTTAACAACTCTCGGGTTAAATTTGAATTCAACAGAAAATCTTCATAAGACATTTGGCTCCCCATGGTCTGATGAACCAGCTAAGGGTGACCCTGAGTATAATGTGCCGCAATGCTATTATGCTAAACCTCCTCCTGCATTACACGTAAATGCTCTCTTTTTAATTTTTTAGTTCATTTAATTTTTTGCCTTCTTGCTCTTACTTCATTTGGGTGGCTGCAGCAAGGCTACTTTGCAAAGTTCACAGTGGATACACTGTTTTATATTTTTTACAGGTGCGTTTCTTCATTGATTTTGTTTTCTTCAAATTTTCATTTTGACACTCATGTCTACTGTTTTTTCTTCCTTCATTTTCAGCATGCCAAAGGATGAAGCTCAATTATATGCGGCAAATGAACTGTAAGCTCTCACTCTGAGAAATGAGTTCAGTGTTGTTTCATGTATATGTAGTCTCTTACCTGCACTCCTATACCGTCTTTCCTATTTATACGTGGGCTTGTCTGAAATGTGTAATCATATTTATTTTTGTTAAAACTTATCGAGGTATGAAGCTATCGTTTTTATCGGGTATGAGCTAATTTTGGTAATGGTGCTGTGAAATTTCTTCTTGGCAGGTATAACAGAAATTGGTTTTATCACAAAGAGCACCGATTATGGTTCATAAGGGTCCCTAATGTAGAGCCACTTGTTAAGACGAATACATATGAGAGAGGATCTTACCACTGTTTTGATCCAAACACATTCGAAACAATCCGAAAGGTTTTTAACTATTATATAGTTGATCCATTTCTTTTTCTTGACAATTGTAAGTTGATTCTCATGCTGGTGGTTTTCATTAGTTTGTGATAGTGGTATTTTTAATGTCAATGCAGGATAATTTTGTTGTTCATTATGAGTCATTGGAAAAGAGACCAGCTCTACCTCAACATTAAGTTTTCCATTTTCAATGTAAAGTTTCTGTTATGTTCTCATTGATTAGAACGTAAGTCAGTTTGCAGCATTAATGTTACTTGAATTTTATAATTTTTGGCAATTATCTTGTAATCTTGTTTCAGCTCTCAGCCATTTCTAGCAATATATCACTTGTTAGTAAAATAGAAGTTGATAATAATAGATTCAGCAACTGCTCTCTACTTTCCAGCAAAGTGTTGCTATCCATGTCTAAAGGGTAGAACTAGTGGTTTGCTGACTTTTAACATAGGATTACAGAGATTCAGTTCTGAACAAATCTTGATATAAACTAAACTACTTTTTAGTTAGTCTGATGTATTACATGTTACTGTGTGGACTATGAATTCTTTAACAATAGGGATTTGATAGACACTTTGAGAGGGAGGATTTAATTAGTACATTATGGAAATCGTCATGGGACGACTGCAATAATGGATAGCTGGTAGAGCGGTATGCAATAATGGTTAAAGGGTTTCTATTTAGGTTCTTATTGATGATAAGAATATAACTAAGGCTGTACATGTATTTTATTTTATTCCTTTTCAATTGAGTTGGGGCTGTATGCTTGCTGTCTTCACCACTTGTGCAGCTCTGCTAAAGGCAAGCAAGATATTCAAGTAGCTGAATTGTTTTGATGACGGTAAAAGTTTAATGAATTAGATTTGTGGATATATTTTTAATTTACCTCAAAAGAAATGAGGAGAATATAGAATGTACAAATTCATGTAATCAAGACTAACAAAAATGTGAATATTAGTCAAAGCTTTCTGATTCTTTTTGGTACCACTTAAGCTTACAAGGAGTCATTATCTGCATTAGTACGCTAATAAGAGATTTAATAAGCTTTTCCCATATTTTATCTCTTCTCTGTGCAGATAAAGCAAATTTCTAGAACAGTATAACAATTTTGCTGGAGCTTCCACTCTTGAAACTTTTTTAAGCATTGAAATTGCATTAAATATTTATGTAAAAAATAATAAGTATAAATCAAACTGTTAAAAAAGTTTTGACAGTTTGGAGCATTGATGCTACTGAAAAGCAATTCCTCTTTCAAACATGTATATTCTCAACTTAGCTGAAGGAACAGTTCCTTCTGAGTCCCCTGCGTGCCGGTTACCTATCTGTTCAACATTTTTAACTTGGCTTGGCTAAATGAAGTGTTCCTCTTGAGTCCTCTGCGTGTCACATGGAAGCAGTATTGCTCATCCATGGTGATTGCCGCCTATGCTCTTGCCATTCACATACATGCCAACCAGCACAACAACCTAAAGAGATTTGTTCCAAAAAAGAAAAAAAGAACACCTGTAGTGATTTGAACTTATTCGTAGAAGCCACAAAGTTCATGTTCGGTGGAATGATATCTCATTAGAAAAAAAATAGGTAAATTAGTCACAATGATATGTGAATTTCTTAAAATTTGATAATTTGGAGTGTCAACTTTAAAAAAGTGACAAAATGATGTGTTAACCTGCTAATAGTTTACAAAACAGTGTATATAACAGGTCACCGGCAGGTAGATAGACCAAATCTTGTAAAATGAAATGCAGTTTAGTTTAAAAACTTATTAATTATAAAAAAAAAATGATTTAATTTTGTACAAAAACCATTTTTTTTTTAAAAAGTTCATAAATTCATAAAAAATTCTAAAATTTACATAGTATTTTGTTTAAATTTATATATATTATTTGGGATTTATAAAAAATAGAAATAAAATTTATTAAACTTGTTAAAATGTTATAGTGAATTTTAAAATTCATTAATTATATAAACTAGGAAAATAAATTTGATAATATTGACAAAAATTTATAACTCAAATAATCTTTATGAGTGTATAAAATAATAATAATTAAATTATTCAATCAAACCCGTAAAATTATTATAAAATTAGATAAAATTTTAAAAAGCTTGTAATCTTAAAATAATAATTTGGAAAAAAAGATAAAATATATTTACTAAAAAATTTTATCACCATTATTCGAACTCAATAAATTTATAAAAATTTTATAAATTTAAAATTTATCAATATTTATTTATTAAAAATATATTATACGTTTCATATTATATTGTTAAAATTTTATTGTAAATTCTCATGGTAGATAAAAATATAATATGTTTTATCATACTTTTATTGAATTTTTAAAGTTTTATAAAACATTAAAAATTATATAAAATTATTTGTAAAATATTTTATTAATTTTAATCTTTTATATTTTATAATTTATCTTTCATTTATTACTTTAATCTTTTATATTTTATAATTTAGTCTTTTATAAAAATAAAAAAGACTTAATTATAAAATATAAAAGATTAACTTTAATAAAGTTTTATGTATAATATTTTATAATTTTTAAAGTTTATAAAAATTTTACAATTCAATAAAATTTTGATAAAACCTATTATAATTTTATAATTTTTATTTCTAAGGTAATTTATAATAAATGTTTAACAATATAATACTATAATATATTTTCAATAAATAAATATTAACAAAGTCTTGAATTAATAAAATTTTTATAAATTTATTGAGTTCGAATAATATGATAAAAGTTTTCGGTAAAAGTATTTTATCTTTTTTTTTTAAATTGCTTTTACCTTACAATTATAAGCATTTTAAAATTATATCAAATTTTATAATAATTTTATGAGTATGATAGAATAATTTAATTTTTATTATTTTTATGCACTCATAAAGTTTATTTGAGTTATAAAGTTTTGTCAATATTATCAAATTCATTTTCCTAGTTTATATAATTAGTGAATTTTAAAATTTACAATAACATTTTAAGAAGTTTATATAAATTTTATTTCTATTTTTTATAAATCTCAAATAATATATATAAATTATAACAAAATACTATGTACATTTTAGAATTTTTTTTATGAATTTAGGGACTTTTTTTGAAAAGAAAATAAGTTTTTGGATCAAGTTAAATTATTTTTCGACAATAAATAAGTTTTTGGACTAAACTGCATTTTATTTTTTAAAATTTGGTTGTCTACTAGTCGTTGACCTGTTATATATATTGTTTTGTAAACTATTAATAAGTTGACACGTCATTTTGTTACTTTTTAAAACTGACATACCGAATAATAAAATTGTGATCAATTTACAAGAAGATACAATGAACTACAAGTTCATTTCATTACATTCCATCGCGCTTCATCACACCCAACTACCAAAACCCGTAATTGCTAACAAATGAAGGCTTATCAAACATAATTCCAGGAATCAGTTGGGCAATTGTCCAGAATTGGGTACATAAGTCATATTAACTACTGAGAAAACTTCCATTGCACTAAGAAGTGACGGCAATTTAGAGTCCTCAGCAGCAGAAATTGTTACATTAGCCGAACCATTAACATATACTGGATAGAATGACATCACAACGGAGGGATCCTCCTGGCGCGGATCAAGTTCTACGGTACCCAATTTTAGGCTGTTTAAAGAGAGATCAAATTTACCAATTGGAAGTTGAGGATATCTAGAAATCGGGTCCCTAAAATAGAATACTAAATAAGATATTATTGCTGTTTGAGGAAGAAAATCAAGCGGGATAATAATGGAGTCCGAAAGGTTTTTTCCTTGTATTGCAGTTAAAAGAATTATATTTGGTGGTCTATTTTCAGTATCATCTGAACCACGAAGGAGATAGTCAGAGACAATGTTGTTGTACTGTTTCAGTTCCGTAGGTTTCCAAATTCGATTGGAACGATCATCCTGATTAACAAGTTCCCTGCAGATAAGTTTCATTTATGAAAAAAGCAACTGTAAAATGTACCAAAGAGCTTTGGCTCCAAGGCAATTTGAGATTTTAGAAAAAAAAAAAAAACAAGAAGAAGAAATTGTGCGCTATATAACTCACCCAATGCTCTTGTTTGCACCATAATCGATCCTGCTATGAAGCATCAAAGCTGTGTGATTCTCCATCAAGCGATAATATTGGTCAGTGCCATAGTAGTACAATCTTGTAAATTCAAGTGAAGAAATGAAAGGAATATCATCATCACTAGTCCGCACCAAACAAACCGTCGAAGTATCTCCAGTAATCCTGTAAATCATTTCATGATAAATTGCCTCATCTTCACTACTCGTAGAATTAGTTGTGACTGTTTTCCATAAATTCCCATCAACCTCCACATTGAAACTTGGAGGTTTCGAAAGTCCATCGTAGTTACCATAATAGAACCCTGCTCGAAACAGAAGCTTCTCATCCGATTCAGAAAGATAAAATCGCAAGTTGTAACAGGACTTGTTGCCATTAGGGAAATATCTGAGAGAGTTCATAGTGCTAAAGTTATTGCTGTAAGTGAAAAGATGGTTTTGTCCAGTGTTAATGTAATTTCCGTCAGGAATCCAATAAATGGAAGGTTCATGTGCTAATGGCGCTTTGTTTGTTGCTCCACAGTCAATCCTGAAGTCGGTTCGGGGTTCTGTCAACAGTGAAATTGTCACGAAGAAATTTTTCCAGAAGGAAAATATAAAATAAAGTAAAATGAAATGCCTGTAATGAGACTTTGAGAATTATATTTAGCTTACCTTGAGAGTAGGCCTGGAAGCTAAACATCATTGTGGCCACCAATACTTGAGCCATTACTTGCAATAGTTCAGTCATTTTGTGAAGGGGGGAAAAAAAAAAAAAATATATATATATATATATATATATATATATATAGTTTTTATTATAGTGGAAAAGTTTCTCTGACAATGTTTAAATGCTTGCTTTAAATTTATATATAGCATGGACCCCGCCTGCAAGAGATGTTGATTTCATTACAATACAATCACAAAAGGTTTTAAGTTGTATTATTTTTATAACTAGATAACGACCCATTATGATTCTGGTATCGTTAGATTATTTTTTTAAACTTAGAGTATGCGCTAATTAATGAATAATTTTAATTTCATACTAAAAAGTTTTCTTCCCTTTCTTTTTAATAAATATCTATAATTCAATTTATGTTCATTCTATATCCAAATACATAGTTACAAAATTGGATTCAGCTCCCATACGAAATTGGAGGAAAATGGTTAGACAGAGACACTATTGAACTCATATACAGTCAATTATATGCTTAAAAAACTATGATATCGGAAAAAGAAATCAGCACTAAATCAATGACTTTTTAATCAAGTAGTAAATATTTTAAACCCTACTTAATAAAAAAAAAATCTTCTTATAAACACAACTTAATTAATACCACCGACTCTTCCAAACCCTAAAGACATTTAGAGTTTTTTTTCTTCTTGTTATTTTTTTTTTGTTACCATTCACTGCAATTTGTCGTCAATAGCAACCAACCCTATTTATTATATTTTTTTAGGAACCTATTTATTATATCTTATTTTTTCTTTAGTTTATCTTTTTCAACAATAATAAAACATATTCTACTATATTTTTATTTTCATGTTTTAATATTGTATGAAATATTATGAATTCTTTATTTTGTCTTCTTCGATTAAAAATTTGTTTCTCTCTTTATGAAAGTTTATTTCTTATTTATCTTCCTATTATGAAAATAAAGAAGGGTTTGGATCTAATATTCAAAAAAAGACTTGTTTTATGACAATGAAGTCAATTTGTGACTCAATATAGTTACCAAATGGATTGAGTTTCTTACTACCATGTCAAACACAACTAAATTTCCATTTACAATTCGTCAATATAATTTAAGAATTTTAGAAGAAAAACTCATGGAAAAAGATTACTCCTTATTTTGAAATTTTATTTATTTATTTGTTATTAATGTGCAATTCATGATCTTTAATCAATTTAGCATAATAAAATGTATCTATAATTCATAAATATTGTATTAATTTAATTTAATCGATTGATTTAACATTATTATATTTTACAAAATATTCCCATCGAAGGGATAAAAAAACTTCCTAAAGGGAGTGAATCAATGCACATGTGTGTGTGTGCTGAATTCTAAAATTATTTGAGAAAAATTTTAAAAATTGACATATTTTTTTAATTCGACGCATAAGCTAAAACACTGATATGTCAAAAACTTCATTTTATATGATTTATATTTTAAAAATTTATTATGCTATGATTTTATAGCACGAGTTAGTTATAATTATTTTTCCCAAAAAAAAAAAAAATTGATAAAAAAATACTGTAAAAATATTATTAAAAAATGAAAAATATAAAAATAAATGTAATAAGAACCCGCACAACGCGACTAGTTAAACAATATACATCACAAACATCTATAAATACTTTGTGCATTAGACACACAGTAACAGGCCCTAATGCACCTTCAAGCAGGAAATCAATTCAGTGTTGAGTAGTTTCCAAGTCGACCGATCCGTACGTTGAGGTCCGATTAAACCCCAGATGACCGATGTATTGTAGAAAACACGGCCCTTCGGACATGTCCAAGGACTGTTAGGAGGAAGTATTTGATTCTGATATATATATGTTCTCAACTGTGGTCAGAAGCCATCATGCCACTCCTATAGTGATTTATTTGAACTTATACATAGTAGCCACAAAGCTCATTTTTGGTAGAATGAAATCTCATTAAAAAAAAAAAATGCAATGATAGTTCTGCTGAATATTAAAGAAAAAAAGAAGAAAAGAAATGGAAGTGGGCAGCTATTAGCTAATCCCACATCGAGAAATGAAAAGGGCTATGATCAAATGGTCAGCCAAGTCAAATTGGCTCAAGTCATTTTGACAGAAAACTCACCACATGTAGAAGGCGCATTTTGGATATTCTCAACAGCACTCCAGCCTACAATGAGATGGACTTGAACACGACCCATTTCGATCCAACAAGTTAACTTCATTATTAGGACTGTAATCGAATCGAGTCAAACTTTGAGATGTTCGGGATCGGTTCATTTACTAAATGAGTAAAGAGTACCACTGGACTTATGTAGTGTTCACGAGTTTAATCAAGCTTTAATTGAGCTTGATTTTTTATTTTATAAATATTAATTTAAATATTTTTATTATAAAATTGTTCTTAAAAATGATATTCATTATATAATGTATATAAATTAAAATTTAAATATGAAATTTATGGTTATAATATAATAACGACTATTTTTAATAATTAAAAATATTTATAATTTATATATTTATTGATAAATTTATAATTACTTATAAAATAGATATATATAAATTATAAATATTATTCATTTAGTTTCAATCATTCATTTATAAGTGTAAATACATATGATAAATCAACACTTAATGAGTATGTTCACGAGCTTTTAGACGAATAAACTCATGAATTCCTAATCGGGCTGTTTACAAATATAAACGAGCCGAGCACCTCAATATTCAAATTCTATTCATTTAATTAAACAAAAAAAAAACTCGAATTCGGCTCGTTTAATTCACGAACAAGCTCAAACCAAGCTCATTAATATGAGCGGCTCGGTTGATTTACAGCTCTATTCATTACATAACATTACATTGCATTCTGCTCATCACACACCCAACTACCAAGACCAATAATTGCGAAAAAATGAAGGCTTATCAAACATAATGGCAGCCCTAGGGAAGACTTTGGCAAGTGTGCAGACTTGGATACATAAGTCATATTAACTCCAGAAAAAGCTTCCATTGCATTAAGAAGTGGCGGCAATTTAGAGTCCTCAGCAGCAGAAATTGTTACATTAGCCGAAACATTAACATATACAGGATAGAATGACACCACAGCGTCCTCCCGGAGCGGATCAAGTTCTATGGCACCCTAGGTTGTACGGAAACGCAAACAGGACACGACACGATACGTTATGGGGAAACGAAATTTTCTAAAAATATAGGACACGAAACGTTCATGAAATGCTCGATATATATACACATTAAAATTATATATATATATATATACACACACACACACACACACACACACATACATATATGCTTACTTTTTCACTAATCATCAAGCTCATTATTTTTCTCAATAATCCAGTTTTGCAGGAGAAATCATTTGGGAAGGGAAGACATTTTTTGGTAGAGCTCCATGTGGCTAGATTCCAGCTATCTTAAGGAAAAGTATTTTTGTTATTATTAATATTATTTTAAATTTTTATTTATTAAAGGTTTATTATATGAGTAAGTAAATATTTTTAGTGAGCATATATTAAGCATATGTATAAATTGGTTTAAAAAGGAGAGTTGTTACACAGCAGCC